>JAHWFP010173333.1:7519-43697 GCA_023313725.1 Lithobius niger
CCCCCCCCCCCCCCCCCCCTAAGCAAAAATCGGCACTGAGACACCCAGCGTGGACAATCCAAGAGGAAATGCTGGACAGTTTCCGGACCACCCCCACACGCACACAATGGTGACCGGACCCACCCAAGATAGGCGAGGTGAGCCTGTAGGGGAGCATGACCTGTACGAAGCCGCGACACCAAGCCTGCGTCCCGCTGTGAGAGGCAGTTCAGGGCAGTCGGGGTAGCCGTAGTGGGATGCAGGACAAAGAGCTGCCTACCCGTTGTGGCAGCAACCCAAGCTGCATCCCATTCCTCCCGAAAAATACCAGCAGCCACTGGACGAAGGTCACGAGGGCTCACCGCGAAAGACAGCCCGTTACACCCACCGCATGCATCACGGCGGGCAAGCGTGTCAGCCAGCTCGTTGCCGAACACGCCAGAGTGACCCTTCACCCAGCCAATAGACACGGTTACCCCCTGGAGCCCCAACGTAAACACCTTCCATCCCACCTCCCGTGCGATAGGGTGCGAACATTGCGCTGAGTGAAAGCACCCCCTAAGAAACCCCAACCCCGCCAACGAGTCTGTCAACACACAAAACTCTGGGAACTGCAGGTCCGCTCCAATGTCAATGGCCACTGAAAGTGCCACCAATTCCCCAACAAAAGCTGACGGGAGGGCCCGCAAAGTAAACCCATACTCCAAACGCAAGTGCGGGACACACACCCCAACTCCCCCAAGCCCAGATGGCACGAAGGAGGCGTCACAAAAGACCTGAGCACAAGAGCCAGGCAAACGTACAGGGACTGCAGGATCCAATACAGCCGCTGCCACAACGCAGCACCACTGCCATGGGGCTGGGGTACGGACAAATACTGGCAAAGGGGACCCTGAAATACACCCAGGGGACCCTGATGTACAAGAGAAGCGCCCAACCCAGGCGCCCCAAGTAGCGTACGAGCCCCAGGCGGTAGCAGCCCATAATCGGTGAGAATACGAGCCAGAGCATCCGATATGCCCCTCGCGATGGCACGCAAGCAGAGTCTCACCAACAACTCCTTCGCTTGCTACACCAGTGGGCACTCCCCGGCCTCAACATGAAGGGCAAACACTGGGGTTGAAGGCAAGCAGCCAGTGACCACACGAAGACAGTCATTCAGTGCCACCTGCAACCCACCTATGGCCTGCTGGGAAGAAGCCAATAGTGGAGCATGAAAATCAACACAAGAGCGGAGGTACACTTTATAAAAGTTAACAAGTTTGCTGCGCCTTGCAGTGGACCGATTCCCAGCCAGAGACTTCAACACACAAAGACGGCTCGCCACGTTCCTGCGAACAGCGGCTACATCGTGCTCCCACGTTAGCTGTGGGTCCAGCCAGAACCCCAGATACCGGACTTTATGGCTGGACCGCACCAAGGTGCCATTCACTAGGAGGGCAGCCTCACAGACCTGTCCCCGCCTGAACACCATGAGCTCCGTCTTGGCACCAGCTAACTGAAGACCCCTAGCAGCGAGAGCTTTGGAACCACCGTCTATAGCAGATTCCAAAGCAGCCAAAATTGTTGGCAGGTCCTGTCCCGTGAGCCAGACTGCCACATCGTCCGCATACGCCACCACGTTGACAGCCAGACTCATTTCCACCAGAACAGAGTTGATAACAATGGCAAACAGCAACGGGCTGAGGCAGCTACCCTGCGGTAAGCCCCGACCAGTCACTCTCATCCCAGACCAGAAGGTGCTGACCCTGGTGGCAAAGGCCCTCTGGCCAAGCAAGGCAAGCACAGCCGCCCTCAGCTTGAGGCTGACCCCCAACCCGTCTAGTTCATGCCCAACCCACAGCACATCGACCATGTCATACGCCGCCCTGATATCCAGTAACACAGCCACAGGAAAACAGTCATTTAGCCGTGCCTCGTGTATCCCAGATTCCAGGAACAGCATCGCGTCTTGCGCTCCTCAGTGCTTCCGAAAACCGAACTGAGCGCCAAACAAACAACCAGCAGCCTCCACCTGCCACACCAACCTATTCACCAGAACCCTCACATACACTTTACGAGCGCAGGACATAAGAGCGATTGGGCGGTAACTGGTCACAGCTGACCGCACCTTACCCCCACCAAGGACTGGGGTCAAGATCGAAAACAGCCATGACGGCGGGAGCGGAGCCCCATCAAACCGGCTTTGTAAGTACTCGAGCAACGCAGCGCTGCCCTCGGCATCCAGGGCCTTAAGATCCTCGTATGAGACGCTGTCGATTCCTGTCGCGCTGCCTGCCCGGCATGCAGCCAGTGCTGCAGAGAGCTCCAACCTAGTTAACGGTGAGTCCGAGCCGTCCCTCCCCTCTGAAGCCCCCCCCCACTCAAAAGTAGGGGGAGGGAGTCCCTTAGGGGAGTTAAACACCGTAGCAAAGTTCGCATTAAAAGCTTCGGCCATGCTAATACCCCGCAAGACTTCGCCGGACCCACCAAACACCCAATCAATAGCGGGGCGGGCATCCTGAGGCCTCACTAAAGCCCAGACTCTGTGTATTGGCAGACCCTCAGAAACCCTCGCACAGAGTCTAGTCCCGAATTGAGCCTTTTTCCTGCGGAGGATGAATTGTGTTTCCTGTACCACACCCACAAACTCGTACCACCGTTTGTCGCTGCGGAGCCGCTGAAACCTCTGCCACGCTCGACGCCTATCCCTAACACCCAGAACACATGCAGGTGACCACCATACAGCGTTCCGCTTACCAGACACCCTGCTCACCCTCCTCCCCTCTCTCCTCCTGACCCACTTTCTCACCCAGGGCGCAAAGTCACCGGAATCCACCACAGGACAGGTCTGCCGAGCATGGGAGCTGAAAACCCTCCTCCGGCCCTTACCCCAGGAGAGCGCTACAGGAAAGTGATCGCTACCCCGTAAATCAGTCGAGACCTCAAAGGAAACTTTCGCGGCCAAACGACTAGTACAGAGGAACAAGTCCAATACCGACTCCTGAATGGTTCCCCCATATCTGCGGATAAAGGTTGGGGTCCCATCCTGAACCACAGTCAGATCAAAACTATCCAGACAGCCAGCTACAATACGACCTCTCGCATTACAGGACGCACTCCCCCACAACCAATGGTGTGCATTAAAATCCCCCCTAACACAACAGGGCCCACAAGGGAAGACACCCAACCCTCCCATTCTTCCCTAACAACAGTCCCTATCATATGTAAGAATCCCACCGTTACCCATTCCCCCTCCCCCCCCACCAACCCAAATCCTAAACACTCACGCATCAATACCACGACAGGGGGGAAAGAGGGGTGGGAACACAAAGGGACTTGAGCACGAATATATGCCCTAATCCCAGACCTACCGAAACCAGCAACCCCGACAAACCCTTCCAGCTCAGGAACCACACCAAGCGGAAGTTTAGATTCCACCAGGCCCATCACGTCTACTTTGGTGCTCAACATCTCAACGTCCTCCCCTTTGTTTGTCATCCCCCTCGCATTCCAAACACACAGAGTGAAAATAGCAAACTAAAATACACAACACTACGGTGACACGGGGACCTCCAGAAGCTCATTATCGCCTTCCGAGCTTCCAGAACCCACATAGGAGACCAAATCTATGCTATCGCACAATTCATCGTCACTGCACGTCACTTCACAACCACCACCAGCCAAAGCACCAGAGCCTAACGCTCTAATCATGATGGCCGGTCCACTTGCCTCTGCACCCTCAACTTCACTTGCCCAACTGACACTTGCATCAGAAACACCTGCTCTCAAAATTGCTGGATTCACATTCAACTCACTACTGGAAACACGTTGGAAACAACACCCGAATTTACTTGATTCACCCCTGACTGACTTTCCATAACAGCACTGGAGCTGCTGAAAATAGCACCCAAACCTGCTTGATTCACACTTGAGTGATTTTCCCCATCACTACTAGAGCCGTGAAAAACAGCTCCCAAGGTCGATTGAAACACAGTTGATTGACCTCCCACAACACCACTGGAGCTATTGGAAACCGCAGCCAACTTAACTTGGTCTACACATGATTGGTTTCCTACACCACTACTGGCATGATTCACGTTTGCCTGAAAGTCCACAACACCATTGGAGCTGTTGAGCAAAACACCCTCAGTAACCTGATTCACCACTAATTGACTTTCCACTGCACCTAACTGATTTCCCACAACACTACCAGAGCTGATGAAATGTACACCCGAGGCACTGTCAACTTGCACGTCATCATTGGCTCCTTGCACATGATCTCCAGCTTTAGCACAAATTTCCGGAACCACTTTCACAGACACTGCACCTGACACATCATCCACACCAGCGTCCACCACTTCCAACCCCTCTAATGGCTGAAAACGATTTTGGTCCACGGCAACCACTTTGTTCTGTGGTGAAGACGATGCCAGTCTGACCGGGAGGCAGATGCTTTACGACGGCGTGACCGGCGATGTACCAACCATTCTGTCGAAGTGGAAACAACAGTGGACCCGTTTGCAGAAAGTCCATTTTCCCCAGACGCAATCTCAGCCACTTGGGCACCGATGGCTGCTGAATCGACCGCCCGCGGAGGAGCCAAATGAACACACAAGTTGTCACGTGGTACTAGGTCTCGGCATACTCCACAGCAAACTGCAGTGCACGCCCGTCTCACGTGACCTCTTTGGTGACATTTTAGGCACCTGGGAGGCCAGTCAACAACTGCAAGCAAAGCCTCAATCCCAAGGACGCCGACGATGTCTGGCACATCTTCAATCACAGTTGAATCCCGGAGTTTCAAAACACCGCTGCGCACACCAGTACGACAATGACGGAGTCCCTCTAGTGTATGAAGATCATGTGTCAAATCCAGAACCTCCCCATACTGCGACAGGGCCCTGACTATAGCAGTGTCTGGGACGTCTAGTGGGAGCCAATGGATCTTGAACCGGAGTGCACGATCGTGGAGGTCGTAGATCGCCGCCTGGTGGCCACCTAGCTGTACACTTCCTGCTTTCAGCACCTGACGTTTTGCGTCGCTGTCGGCAAACAACACCTGAAATACGTTATTTGCCCGTAGCCATCCAATGCCACTCACTCGACGCAGGTCGATGAGTGGAGCTAGAGCATCTCGTATGTCCTGCGTGAAATACGGCCGTCCTGCTTGGTTGGCCAGAAACACTAAGGAAAGTTCCATTGAAACATTGGATAAGCAGCCCCTATACATTTTCTGTAACCAAGCCAAATCACGGGGTGTTTCCTGCTCCACACTGAACGTGCTTCCAAGCAGCTCACTCGACTCGTCCACACTTGGGCGACCCCGCTGTGCCAGTACCTCCACATATGATGCCCTTGGTCCACGACGGTCCACGACGGTTAACTCCGTTAGTCACTGTCCCTCTTGCTAATGCTTTCCGGGCCCCTAAATCATCCTCAACAACAGTTGTATTGAAGACAGTATTGTTACCATTGTGCCCATTGTTATCGTCCATGTTGACATCTCCCGATGACATTTGACTATCGTCATTTTCCCTAGCCACAACACCATACAATTTCCAGTCAGTTTCATCTAAACCTAGTTCTTCCGCCACCTGCCACAACTCACGATACTTATCCGCTGATATTACCCCACGAGTCACTTCATCCAGCGTCACAAGTCCTGATTTTTTCATTTCAAGTAGCGCTTGTCTGATGGGGCGCGCCATCTTGGCCCCGATCTTGGCCAGACCTAGTGGCCATTTAACAACAATGTAAGAATTAAAAAATGACTTTCTTACAACGAAGTTACAATGAAGTGCAACAATTCTTGAGCTTGGCGGGCGGACCACTAGCATGGTCCTTGATTAGGCAAATATCAACTTTGTTCACATCGTTTTCTCAAAAAGAAAACGGTAAGCTGTGTCAATAATAGTGACTTTTATGTTGTCAGGCGTCCAAAGACACCCGACGAAACAAGTTTCAGCCTTTTCTGTTGCCTAGTTATTTATCCTCACATGCCTGAAAACAGCCAAACTGCCTTAGCTGTAAAGGCACACCATGTCTGGTGGTCACCATGCTCGTATATATATTTTATCTGGATGTTATCGTTTATCTTGGCGGGCGACACACTGGCGTGTGTCTTGATTAGGCAAATATCAACGTTATACACGTCGTTTTTCAACAAGAAAACGGTAAGCTGTGTCATTAATAGTGACGTTTATGTTGTCAGGCAACGAAAGTCTCAAGACCAAACAAGTTTCAGCCTATTCTGTTGCATAGTTATTTATCCTCACATGCCTGAAAACAGCCAAACTGCATTAGCTGTAAAGACACAACATGTCTGGTGGTCGCCATGCTCGTATATATATTTTATCTGGATGTTATCGTTTATCTTGGCGGGCGACACACTGGCGTGTGTCTTGATTAGGCAAATATCAACGTTATTCACGTCGTTTTTTCAACAAGAAAACGGTAAGCTGTGTCATTAATAGTGACGTTTGTGTTGTCAGGCGACGAAAGTCTCCCGATCAAACAAGTTTCAGACTTTTCGGTCGCATAGTTATTTATCCTCACATGTCTAAAAACAACCAAACTACCTTAGCTGTAAAGACACAACGAGTCTAGTGGTCGCCATGCTCATATATACATATTATCTGGATGTTATCGTTTTATCTTGGCGGGCGACACACTAGCGTGTGTCTTGATTAGGCAAATTTCAACGTTATTCACATCGTTTTTTCAACAAGAAAACGTTAAGCTGAGTCACTAACAGTGACTTTTATGTTGCGTATTTTCTGTCGCATTGTTATTTATCCTCAGATGGCTGAAAACAGCCCCTGCCAAACTACCTTTGCTGTAAAGACACAACGTGTCTAGTGGTCGCCATGCTCATATATATTTTATCTCGATAGGTGTTATCGTTTATCATCTTGGCGGGCGACACACTAGCGTGTGTCTTGATCTACCCCAAAACAAAACTTGTTAAGGATTCCCGCCAAGCTTTTCGGCCGTGTGAAATCGTGACATCAAACGCCAAGCTCTTTCGCCAATCTAATCCCACCGAGTAATAGTAATAATTGCGCTTATTGCTCAATTTTCAATTATTTCATTTAACGTTTGAAGTGTTAGTCGGTTGGATTAGCTTGACTAAATAGCTTGGCGCTTGATATCACGACTTCACACGGCTGAAAAGCTTGGCGGGAATCCTTAAAAAGTTTTGCTTTGGGGTAGATATCAGATCTTTTTGGTCCAAATTGATGAAATCCATTTCTTTTCTTAGCAATTATGAGATGGAAACACCAATCTAGTATTCTGGTCCATTTCTTTTTTTTTTTGGAAGGGGGTGGGGGGCGGACTCTCCTTAGATTTGAGAACAGCAGTCATCTTTTTTCAAATACTTAGGATTTCTTATAGTACTGAAGTATCTCTTTGCAATGCACGGATTTATTTAATGTTCAGTTTAGCACTGTTACATAATAACAATGTTTAAAACAATGTTAAACAATCTATATGGTCGTTTGGAGCTACCCTAACCCCTGAATCACTTGACCAATTAGAAAAGTCCATATGAAAAGGGCACATCTACAAAGCAATACATGTAAAATGAGCTAAGAACCAGCTTTATTCACCACATGGAAGAATTTATTTTCGTGATACAAAAAAAACGTTAGTAGTAAGTAGTAAGAAGTAGTACTATCTACCCAAAAACAAAACTTGTTAAAGATTTCCGCCAAGCTTTTCGGCCGTGTGAAGTCGTGATATCAAACCCCAAGTTCTTTCGCCAAGCTAATCCCACCGAGTAATAGTTCGAAGGTTAAATGAAATGTATGAAAACTGCTTACAGCGCAATTTTCTATTATTGCATTTAACGTTTGAAGTATTAGTCGGTGGGATTAGCTTGGCGAAAGAGTTTGGCGTTTGATATCATGACTTCACACGGCCGAAAAGCTTGACGGGAATCCTTAACAAGTTTTGTTTTGGGGAAAATAACAGTAATTTTTGGTCCAAATTGATGAAATCCATTTTGAAAAGCCAATCTAGTTTTCTGGTCCATTTCTTTTTCTTCTTTTTTTTTTTTTTGATTTCGTTAGATTTTGAGGACAGCAGTCACCTTTGTTCATTTGATAGCATTTTTATTAGTATTGCAGTATCTCCTTGGTATCCCGGTACCTCGTGCATAGGGTCCAGGGTGCTTGCTGGTTTTTGGTAATTTATAATTTGCTTATTGTGCTGGTGGCATTTGGTGTCCATAGTTTTTAAGTAGATTAGACTGCACTTGGTGATATAGGCCTGTACGCTCAAATAAAATAATAATAATAATAAAGTATCTCCTTGCAAACGCATGAATTTCTTTAATTGTCAGTTTGGCATTGTTGCATAAAAACAATGTTTAAAACAATGTAAAACAATCAATTTGGACCTTTGGATCTCCCTAACCCCTGAACCACTTGACCAATTAGAAAGGTCCATATGAAAAGGGGCTCATTTCCAGAGCAATACCTGTAAAATGAGCTAAGAACCTACTTTGTTTACCGCATGGAAAAATTTATTTTCGTGATACAAAAAAAAAGCGTTAGTAGTTAGTTGTAAGTAATTAGGCAAATATCAACGTTATTCACGTCGTTTTTTCAACAAGAAAAAGTTAAGCTATGGGGTTAACAGTGACTTTTATGTTTTCAGGCGACCAAAGTCTCCCGATCAAACAAGTTTCTGCCTTTTCTGTAGCATTGTTATTTACCCTCACACGCCTGAAAGCAGCCAAACTCCCTTTTCTGTAAAGACACAACGTGTCTAGTGGTCGCCAAGCTCATATATACATATTTTCTGGATGTTATCGTTTTATGTTGGCGGGCAACACACTAGCGTGTGTCTTGATTAAGTAATTAGGCAAATATCAACGTTATTCACGTCGTTTTTTCAGCAAGTAAATGGTAAGCTGTGTCATTAATAGTCATTTTTATGTTGTCAGGCGACCAAAGTCTCCCGATCCAACAAGTTTCGGCCCTTTCTGTCGCATCGTTATTTATCTTCAGATAGCTGAACATAGCCAAACTACCTTTGCTGTAAAGACACAACGTGTCTAGTGGTCGTCATGCTCATATATATATATTTTATCTGGATGTTATCGTTTATCTTGGCAGGCGACATACTAGCGTGTGTCTTGATTAGGCAAATATCAACGTTATTCTTGTCGTTTTTTCAACAAGAAAACAGTTAGCTGTGTCATTAATAGTGACTTTTATGTTGTTAGGCGACCTAAGTCTCCCGACCCAACAAGTTTCAGCCTTTTCTGTCGCATTGTTGTTAATCCTCAAATGGCTGAAAACAGCCAAACTACTTTTGCTGTAAAGACACAGCGTGTCTAGTGGTCACCATGGTCATATATATATATATATATATTTTATCTGGATGTTATTTTATCTTGACGATCGACACACTAGCGTGTGTCTTGATCGTAAAGAAGTTGTTCCAGCAACCCAATAACGACTCATTAGAAGGGTGCATTGATCAGAAAACTTATTGCACTTATTCTTTTCCAGGTCTCCGTTTACTTGCTGTGTGTACGACTTGACAGTTATAAGCTGTGCGCCAGAGCACTGGTCGAATTCAGGTCGCAATATACGACCAATTGATGATCATCAAATCACATTTCAAATCACAAGACAAATGTAATCTAATGCTGTTGGCTTGTTTTTAGTTACAACCTACGATTAACTGGTTGTTCTCTATTTGGGTCAGACACGTGATTATTTCAACTAGACTAATCACAAGTATTCTTACATTATTTTTAAATCTCAAAGCAGTTAGTGCTTGCATTGTGAGCGTTTCTCAAGATAGTGTTTTACCAGGCTGTACTGTGTTTGAATCGCTTTTAATGGTGTGAAGGAAAAGGACTGCTGATCATAGGACACAGTAATGAAAAATCTTCAGTCTGTGTACCTGTGTTGCTAAGAGTGACTTTTGTGCCGAATTTCATTCTTTAGATTGATCTGCAAGAATTTGTTGATGGAGGGAGCCTGAGGGAGGGGGCATGCTGGGTGGCTTTAGGGGGGATCTGGAAGGGGCTCTATAGCTACTTCTATTTTTAACTGCTAAGAGTGACTTGTAGCCGTTTCGGGGCAAATGGATCATAGCCGAGTAGGAACATAACGAATGCTCCACTAATCTGGGGAATTGAAGTGTAACAGAAAACCCATCATGCCCGTGAAGGAATTAGAGTTTGCACATCATGACCACCAGAAATTCTCTACACAATAGTGTTAAATCATACCATTTTAAAATTATTTAAAATTGAGTATCTCCAAGCAGGAAGAAATCGAACTATTTTTTAAGTTACAGAATTCATAGAGAACTGTGCTGTCGTCAGCTGTTTGGTTCCATCTAACAAAAACAGTAGTGATTCAAACCGTGTACACTGGTACTAACACAGCAAAATTGAGACTCAATGGAATTTATAAACTGCTTTTTCATTTTATACCAAAATAAAATTAGTACAGGTTAAAGGCCAAAATTTGGGCTAAATATGCACATCCAGCTAAAAGCATGAAATTTGGTACAAAAGTCACTCTTAGCAGTTCAAATTGAACAGGCTTTACCTCCAGGTACCTTCCCCGAAGCATCCGCCCCTCCAGCATCTCCTTAAGGTATGGCCAACCAATTCTTGCAGATCGAGCTAGAAGAATGAAATTTGGTTCACACAACTCTTAGCAGTTCAAATTGAACTAGCTATGAGCTATAGAGCCACCTGCAGACACCCCCCCCCCCAACCAGGCCCCCTCCCTCAGGCTTGACAACAAATTCTTGTAGATCGAGATGAAAGCAGGAAATTTTTCAAGTCACTCTTAGCAATACAAATCGAAATAGCTATATAGTTCCGCCAAAATATGCCCCGGAACCCCCCCCCCCCCCCCCCCCCGTGCTCCCACACACTCCCATCCATTGGACTGGTGACTGGTGACCAACAAGTTCGTGCTAATCGTGCTAGAAGCTTAAATTGTGTCACATAAGTCATTCTTAGCAGCACACATCGAACCAACCATGGAACCCCCAGGAAATAATACCCGCCAAGGATACCCCAAGAACTCCTTTTACCATTATCTACTAGAATTTGTTGGTCAATCCTAAGGGAGGCCCCTCCAGATACCCTCTCCAGATGCCTCCTGAGGCATCCAGTTTCCCTCAGGATCCCCTAAGGCATGACCAACCAATTCACGTAGATCGAGCTAAAAGCATGAAATCAGGTACACAAGTCACTCTTAGCAGTGTAAATCAAACTAACTATAAGCCCCCTTCAGACAACACCCCCCTAAGGCCTACCCAGTATCCCCCTGTGCCCCTTCCCTCATGCTTGACCATGCAACAAATTGTTATAGACCGAGCTAAAAGCATGAAATTTGAGACATACGTACGTAACTCTTCAGTACAAATTGAACTAGCTATGCAGCCCCCTGCACATATCCCCAAGCTCCTCCCCCCCCCCCCGCGAGCCACGCCCCTCAGGCTTGATCAACAATTTTTTGCAGATCGAGCTAAAAGCATGAAATTTGGTACAGATAGCGTAGCGCAGAGATGCACTAAAACTGTTAACACCCTTGATAGATTATAGTATGGCACATGACGGTTTGCGAGTCGCATTACCGTTTAAGGTCGTTGAGAGGTGTATCTTTTGCAGAGCGTGGTTCGTTCCCACGAACCTCTATAGAGCTGTAGGCCAATGACGAAATAAAGATGCGGAAGTATATCAAGGGCCAGGATAGGCGTATTCTAAATACTACTGAAGTACGTGGATCTTATTTGATAAACATCCGCAATCTAGCGACAAGACAGGAGAGGAAGTTGTGTGTTGAAGAAGACAAGTTGGAGAGATCTTCTGGTCCGTATCTTACTTTTGTTTTCTTCCACAGGTAATACCTAAAAGTCTCACCTAAAAGTCGATTGTCACTCATTGGGTTTTACCGTTGCCTGTAAGCGTCGTAATGCTCTAAGTCTCACTGTGGAGCGTTTTTCTCCTTCGCTCAGACGTAACTCATTAGTATCACTAAACAAAATAGCAATGTGCTGTTGGAAAAATTATGCATTAGCATCTTATGTTAACAACGTGATCTTCTATTTAGAATAGACATCTCGAAGTAGTATATCGACTTACCTTGAGCTGGATGCTTTTGTATCCATCAGTTACAATATGGCGGACATGTTTGCCTTGACTCCATCTTAGCTTTTTTTTGTACAACCGCTTTCAACGGTAGCTTATGGTAGAGATTTTTTGTACAGAAAGCAAGAAAAACTTTCTTGAACAAACGAAGCGAACAGTCAGTGAGCGATATTTATTAATCGGTTGTAACAGAGGTTAGAAAGGCTTGTGTACATTGATAATGGCTGAGGGGCAATGAGGGGGAGGGAGCTAGAGATCCTTGGGGGGTATCTGGAGGGGTCTCTATAACTATGTCAATTTGCACTGCGAAGAGTGACTTATTCGTGCTTTCAGTTCGATCTGCAACAATTGGTTCGTCAATCGTAAAGGGAAGGGGCACAGGGAGCGCTTGGTGGGCTTTGGTGGGTATTTCGTGGGGGATCCATGGTTGGTTCTATGTGTGATGCTAAAAAGGAATTGTGTGTAATTAAGCTTTTAGCACAATTAGCAAGAATTTATTGGTTACCAGCCTCACGGAGTGGGGTGTGTTGGGCCACAGGGGTAACCTGGGAGAAAATCTCGAGAGGGCTCTGCAGCTTTTTGTACTGCTGACAGTGACTTGCGTACCAAATTACTTGCATTTAGCTCGATGTGCATTATTTTCTTGCTTAACAGCCGTACTAGTTGTAGCAATTAGGTTTTGATTAATAAAACTAAAGCTTGGAAAATGAGCCAAGCTTTCAAGTTTAGTTATGTTACGCCAATATTTTATAAAACGTTACTATAAAAAAAAACTGCGATTTTGACTCCAGATTTTGTGAAACATTGCCGCTGCTGCAATAATGAGTCAACGAAAAATTAGTGGACCTTAGTTTTAAATCATATAAAAGCCTTTATTACGTCTTCAGCTTATAAATCTTACTGGCTTTGAAACTCCAGATTTTGTGAAACATTGCCGCTGCTGCAACAATGAGTCAACGAAAAGTTAGTGGACCTTAGTTTTAAATTATATAAAAACCTTTCAAGAAAAAAAGGACTTGTAAAGTGTTCGCCATTGAAAGTAATGATATCGGAGCCAAAATGGCGGCCACCAAGTTCGTGGTACGAACAAGGGCGACGATCCACTCGGGCATATATGGGCCTGGGTCCCTCACAAACTTTTTGTTTTTAAAACTTCGGTTTTAAGGACCTAAATATCCCTTAAGTCCCGAAATTTAGGTAAAAAGTGTCCTAAGGATCTAGAATCAAGAAAAAAAGCAATCAAATGGGAACATGTAAATGCTTTGAAAAATGGAAGCTTTTGTCCAATAGTGTATTTAATTGTCTTGGGCGAAGCGTAGTAAAAACTTCCACAATTTTTCACCTTTAAATGATCCAATTTTCAACAAATTTTTACTTCCGGAGCAAGTGTGTTTAGTTATTTTGGACAAAATTCAGCAAAAGATTTCACCATTTTTCAGTTTTCGATGGTCCACTTCCTAAAAATGTTCTGTGTTTGGCAGGGAAGGGAATATTCTTCTATCTAGACTCGTTTGTCGCCATTCAGCACACATTTTGTTTTTGGCCGTTCGGTCAACTTTTTATTTTTTTTATTTATTTTTTAAAGAAAAGTTTTTTCGTCAGCTTGGGCACACCACTGGGTGCGCACCAAGATCATTCAAGGTTAACTGACAACCACCAAAGAATTTCAGTTAAGATTGCAAGTTTGGTGGCAGCTATTTACCTTTAACCTTTGGTCGTTGTTGAAGACTAGTTTGTTCTCACCTGAAGACCAGTTGGATGTTAGGGAATGATGAGTTGGTTGCTACTGGAAACCAAGTAGTTGGACACCAGCTGGAACGGGTGGAGACAACGGGTCACAGTTAGAGACCAATTAGTCATGGCTGGCAATCAGTTGGTGACCGTTGGACACTAGTTGGCAGCAGTTCGAGAGACCAGTTGGTCCCAGTTAGAGAGAGCAGGGAATCCTGTCGTTTAGAGCTCCCTAACCCCTGAACCACTTGACTATTAGAAAAAGGACTTATTGAAGGAAACATATACAGAGCACTACCTGTAAAATAAGCAAAGAACCAGCTTTATATGACAAATGTAGATAGCGTAGTAGAAACGTGCCGTGCCAACAAAAACTACAACAACACGAAGCCAAAAACTAATTTCATGGTTTCAGCTCAGATCCGATCTCCGAGATGAATTTTGATCTGCTTGTTGACCAAGCCCAACAAAGGGTGCACAGCAAATTTAATCGAAAAATATTCACAGGTATTAATCGTCAAAAAATCGGCTTTAACATGGGAGGTTGAGGTCAAACCTTACGTAAAGGCTAGTAATATTTACTAATATTTTCAGTTTATTCTTAACTAGGTTGTTCACTAGAACTACTGAAGTCATCCATCATTCCGATGGGCCATCGTCTCTGTGATAATTATTAATCTTCTAAGGGTTGTCTCCATGCGTAAAGTTACTTTTAATTACGTTTGAACTTTGTCTCTCTCACAAAATACGTTTGCACGTACGCGTCCCTGAATTTTATTTAATAATATCACTAAGTCCAGAGCTTGTTTTTGTGTTTCACAACTGTTTTCCATGGTCTTAGAATTAGCTTCCTCTTTTGCTCACTGCACATTTATTTATTTTTTTCTGAAGTAGTGACTGTCGACAAAAAATATGATTTCTTATCAGTGGAAAGTAATGCGGAAATAAAAATAAAAATTATTTTAATAATTTTGAATTATCAAAAGCTAGAAGTTTGTGATTTTTTATTCAGATGTGAAGATTATTTTGCTTTATAATAAAACCCACGGAACACAACGAACAAAGCAAGTTTGGAGCGGATAGTCATCTAAACAAACGCTAGTGTTCAAGTTCAAGTTCAAGTTTATTACGAGAGTAACTAAAGGCCCCAACGCCATACACTCTCCTCTATCTTAAAAACTAACTTATTACTAACCAGGGGTACACCGGTTCTCAAAGAGTCCTGGGTCACACATAAACCTGGGCCCCCTTACAACTATAACTACAAATGACTGGACCAGTCCAACAAAACCAACCAAAACAGCACTCCTGCTATCTAATCCCAGTAACCCCAATCACCTAGCACCAGCGAAGGGGAGCAAGCAAGGCAATGCTGGGGCAGTTGTAGTTAGGGGACAACAGCCCTGAACCTACCAGTTGTCTTACAAAAGCCTAGGACTTTCCGGATGTTAACTTTGTCGCCTAGTGTGTCGCCTAGTGTGTCGCCGCCAAGTAACAATAGATTGTACGATTGTAGACATCCTATTGTTAAAAAATGATTGCTGATGAAAAAAAGGCGGCTGCACTAGCAGACTGTGTCTTTTAACTGAAACCAACTTATACCTGATTTCAGCATACTGGTCTAAATGCGGTAGAAATGTTCGCAAATCGATTGAATCATGTGTCTTGGGTCCAGTAACGAAGAAAACGTCAACACGAAAATGTGGGAACGTGTCCTTCTTGGAGAAAAAGTGCCCTCAATAACGTTGAATTTGTGTTACTGGTGACTAGCAACTAGTAACTAGTAACTAGTCCGCAGGCTCCCATGTTAATTCTCATAGGGTATAATGACACGTCTACAGCAGATTAGGGAAAGTTGCCAGATCTAAATTTCGGCAGACAGGTAAAGCGTCATATGGGGAAGTGCCTTTTTCTAAAATGGGGTTTACAGCTACAAGCACGTGGCCCTGAAGTGGCTCGTAAGTGCAAAATTATTGTTGTAACCATTGTTTGTGTTGTCATCCAACAGTAGATTATAACATGCTTAAGTGTTACACGCTTATCGTTTCAGTACCTAATTGTCAGAATTCATTGTTGTTGCAAATAGGTGGTGGTGTATTAGGGCGCATAGCATTAGGCTCAGGTCTCAAATAAAAATACAGAATGGAATGGTTCACTAACAGACGGGGCATTTTTTATTGCAAAGGTTTGGTCGATTTTTTGTTACGGTACACGAATCCAAACTAAATTATCTGTCCCACGACGATAAAAGGGACAATTATGTGTTCGTGAACACCATGGTAACTAAGTGATTGAATGATTAACGTTAACCGACGTAGGGCAAAGTGAGGAGGGATGCGCCGATTGAGCGAACGAAGTGAACGAAAATCAGCGTCAAACCGTGTCAATTTCGTGACGTAACGGTTAATTGGGCCACGGCAAATGTAAAAATTATGAATGAGCAAATTTATAGACATAAAATTTCTCCCGACAGAAAAAGTTAGAGGGGACGATTAAACCGTCTGATCCTTCGTTCGTTCACAGTCCTATGAAAGCTGTGATATCCACCCAAAACCATAACTGGTATAAGAGAAGCCGCCTAGTTTCAAAAAAGGGTCGGCCTTTCAAAGTAGTGATATCATTCAACCAGGGAAACCGCCAAGATTAATCCTGTTAGCTAAGTTAATCGCACCTAATAATACTTTGGGCGTTAAATGAAAACTTGAAGATTGCTACCGCCATTAGCAATGTTCTAGTTTTCATTTAACTTTCGAACTATTAGTAGGTGCGATTAACTTGGCTAACAGGAATAACCTTGGCGGCCTTTCCCTGGTTTAATGATTTCATTACTTTGATAGGACCCTTTTTTGAAACTTGGCGGCTTCTCTTATACCAGTTATGGTTTTGGGTGGATTTCTATTACGCGTAGCATACTTGATGCTTTTCTAACCATCACTAATCCTCCATCGTTTTCTTGTTATAATTGTTGCGCGTATAATCACACTAGCAATTTACATTAGCCAACTTATTAAGTCTACTTAAAAATATAAGAAATAATGATTATGTTGCACTTCGACCTATAAACTTATGGAGCATAACATCACATTTCATTTTTCAGCAAGGTGTGTCAAATTTTGAATAGTTTTCTTTCGTATTTTTTGTTATTATTGCAGTACGTTTTGTTTGTGTTACGTAGCATTTTGAAGCCATTTATTAGAGAGCTTTCTTTAATGCCGTATTACAAACTAGAATTACCCAGAGGTCAGTTCCGAAATGTAGTAGTGGTTACACAGTCCGGTTGCACAATTCCTCATCTAAAGGTATAAATATTTCAGATGGAATGCGCCTGCAATTCGAGCACGTCTGCCCCAGAAGAAAATACGACGGCAGGGTTTGAGGGTAATGGGAACGAGAGAGAAAGAGTATTCCATGGATCAAGGATTGTAGAGAACGAGCACATTTCGAGGGGTCAGGATTGAAACAATATGGTCAATAAGACATAAACGACAATTTGTATTGTAGGGCTTATCATAAATGGCACCCATCATCCGACCTTTTAATCATACAGGGATTGTATTGAATAAAAATAAAATTTGGTTGCTTTTAGTAGTATCTTGGATTCTATAATTTTTATACATATAATCAGGAGCCTATAGGCCTATAGGCTTCTGATATAATTTTAAGGAAACTGACTGATGAATATAGTGGAATATTATTTAAACAATCTTTGTAACTAATTACAACTCTCAATTACTCTTAAAAGCATTGTCACATTTGGTCACAAACTAATAGGAATGAGAAACATTTCTTTCAACTATTTAAGTATTTTACTGAATATTAAAATAGAACAAAATGAAGATAAAATTGCTCATGGTAATCTTGCGTACAATGTTGTGTAGAACCGAACATCATCGATCTACGTATTTTTGATCACACCGCCCAAGATCATTGAAGGGATTTTGAGGTCTTTTTTTTTTCATGTTGTATTCAGCAGAAAATCAGTGCACAAGCTAAATACTGCGGTAAATCTAAACGTATAATTCATCTCCACATGCCGAGTCGTGGTGTTCGCTTTAGGGGGAAGCATGTTTACCATACGACCCGGCTACAAACGTGTTTTAAATCCACGTCCCAATGGAATATATATATTTTTTACATCTGGATTTAAAAAAGTAAATATAAAAACAACTTGTGGTGATTCATCGTACCTTGTGAATACACCAGGTATACTCACCAATACTCTTTTTTTTTAATATTATATTTGTTTTTGGCCTTGCTTGTCGTGCTACGTGGCAAAGGCTCCATTGTTTTACATACAAAGCTGGAAATATTGTTTGAGAAAAACCTTAATTTTCCCCGGGTCAAAACTGGTTTCTATCGTCTTATCGAAAATGTATACTACCTGTAAATTTAATTGCATTTAGTCCTTGGGTGCTCTTTTATGTCTTGAGGTTTTTCGCTCTCTAGATACGACCAGTGCGGAACCCCACTGCGCATGCGTCGCCATGCGCAGCCCTCCTATAAAAGCAGACGGCCATCTCTTTTCCTCTCGATATGTCAACCACGAATTCATCAAGGAATTCAACACAATGTTACTGTTTCATGGTGCAATCCGAATAAGGAAGTAATTGCTGCCATCATGATTCATGATTCATGAGCGATGGTATCGAAATATCAAACTGGGGTACCGAGTGAGGCGGCGGTTTTTGATAGTAAGAGGGTCGTCTAACCGTACCATTCAAGCATATTATCGTGGAATGAAGTGTAGGCAAAGTTTACATGGTTCTGTGTCTTGGCGCGATGACGCCTAGAGGGTAGGTAGGGTGGGTATTTACAGGTAGTACAAATTTTCGATAAGGTGACAGAAACCAATTTTGACCCGGGAAAAATTAAGGTTTCTAGTCGTAGGCACGAAAATTTCTACTACCTGTAAATTTAATTGCATTTACAGTTGACCTCGTCAGTATAGGCGGCGGGAACCATCATGACGAGTTACCTCGGGTTGCGGACTGGTTCTCCCAAAATGTTAACAAAACTTCGCAGTTTATTGAAATAACAAACAGATATTTGGATCTCTTTCGTAGGATGTGGTGGCCCAGAAAAGGACTGTTTGTTAGAAATGAGATCTTCGTTTCGTTTTAAGTGCTTAAGGGGGTTCGACGACGCATCTAGCTGTCACAATGGAACCCAGACAATGTAGACCATCCTACCGCTTGTCATATTCCTGAAGTACTGACTTGTGAAGACAGTTTGGCTTCTTCATGATGCAGCTTGAAGGATTTCGGCGATGGAGACCTGGTTGTGAAACGTCCATGAGGTTGAAAGTGCCCCGAGTTAGTGTGCTGTGACCATGATGTTCTCGTCAGCACAGCTGATGTTCTGGTCGTCGTAAGCCCTGTGAATGACTTTCTTGATCCAGTTTGCAATCATAGCGGCTGAGGTGCCGTTAGTGCCCTTGGTGAAGGGAAGAAGGAGTTGAAGTTGGCCTTTTCTGCTTTCGGGGTCTGCTGTTCGTTTCACGTAGAAACATCGTGTTCTTTCGGTTTCGTCGTCAATGATGTTTGTGAGTTAGGAATAATAATTGGCTTTGATGGCTCAGATGGTTCTGTGTCTTGGCGCGGAAGTCGGGACGAGGCCTCAGATGAATGAATTTGCAGTTGTCGAAGAAGCAATAAGCTTGAGAGAGCTTGCATTTCACTGTTTCGAAGACTTGCGGCAAGCGATGTTGGGAAAACTGTCTTTCTTGTGAGGTGATTGAAGTGGCTGGTTTGAACTGGCTCGTACGGTTCCTTCATGAGTGATTCCAAAACAAATTGGAGATCCCATTGAGGGAAGGTTTTGTTGATGGAAGGACGTTCGATTTCGAAAGGTTTCAGCAGCGTCGAAATGCGAAGGTCTTTGAGGAGGTGTATGTTTCCAGTGGCTTTGAAGACCGAATTCAATGCAGAGCGGTCAACTAGAATGGTGGAGTCTTTCGGTCATCTTTGAATAGGTCCGTACAGAAGACTAAGAGTTCCTGAATTGGGGGATTGATTGGATTAAACTTCTGTCACTTACACCAATGAAGCCACCTTTCCCAGTTACTGTTGTAAAGTTTGATGGTTGAATTTCGAAGTGCTGTCGCGTTTTGCGATCGCTCGGTTCAGTTTTGGCTTTTTCTACGATTTGGCTGAACTATCCGAACACTCCTCGGTGACGTGATGCTGCACTTGTGACGTAGGTATGTTATTCAGTTTTGGCTATTTTCACAATAATGCTTAATATTTCTTAAACTAGTTTAGTCCTTAATTAATTAGGTTTACTATTTTTAATCTGAATAGTTTGGTTCCTACGTTAATATGCTGTTTAAATGTTTTTATTCTTGTGTTCATATGCTAATCATATGCTTTGTTACTTATATCCCTTGCTCCGTACGCTATGTCGTATCTTCTGTCGAACGTCATTGTGACGACGCGTGGCCTTTGTGACGTGTGCCGTTGACGTCAGACTCGTCAGTTAGCTGTTTTGTTTTTACTTCGTGGGAGCAGTAGACGTGTCGATTTAACCACAATTTAACCCCTCCAATTTAACAACAAATAACGTTTCATTTCCAAGTTTAAATGTGAAAACTTCATTTCCTCCTAATCCTTCGTCTAATAACATCTTGCACCCCAATCATTGTCCTCCCTCATGGAACATGTCCCCCCATAATGTTTTTCCAAATAATAATGATCCATGGAATCCAACTACTGGTACTCGTCAGAACACTGGATTGGTAAATACGAGTAATTCAGTGGATACAGTTACATTGTCTAGGGACGAATACAATCGTTTAGTGACGTCGCAAGCTTGTCTGCAACAGGAACGATCTAACCTCCAGCAGAGACTTCGCTCCGTTAACCAACAATCAGCTGAGTTGCAGAACTTTTCGGGTGATACTAATGATTTATCTGCAAATGACTTCATCCGAGATTGCAAAATTGTTATGAGAACTTTAGGTATGCCATCTAATGTATTCTTGAGGTCATGGATTCCGATACATTTGGTCGGGAAGGCTAGAAAGTGGGGGGAGTATGAGGCAGTTGACGGAGATTGGGCGTCCTTTGAAATAAGCTTCAGGCGTAAATTTAGAAACGTTAATTTACAAGAGTCGTTGTTTAATAAAATATTTTCGCGACGACTTTTTTTTCGTGAAAGCATCGAATCTTTTTGCAACGATTTGATTCGTTGGAATGACTCACTAGATGAACCAATCTCTGACAGTGAATTAGTTCGCATTGCCTTTTCCAACTTAGCACCAGCATTGCAGGCAATGTTATTATCGCAAAGCTTCTCCTGTGTTGCTGATCTTAGGGATTGGGCTGCAGAATTTAGATATATATGGCATCGGCGTTGGAAGAAAAAAAATGATCAAATTGCTAACGTGCAAACAAGTATCACTAAACCTGAACAAGTGCTGTCACGTGATTTTCAAGGTATTCCAACGATTAAACGGGAGTCAAAACTTCTTCATTCCGACCAAACGATTGTTGCTGCTCCTTCAGTAAATTCGGCAACCATTCCAGAAGTCGATAGTCAGGCACAGTCAAATAGAGGTAATACAAACACACGTCGCTTTGGTAACTCTAACTTTAATAATCGTCCTCCAATTTGCTGGTATTGCAAAAAATCTGGTCATATTGCTAGATTCTGTGCGTTATTGCCACCATATGACGATCAAAGTAGCCATCTTCAGGTGCAGTCTTCTGTACAGCCGGAAAACACTTATGTTCCTCACCAGTGAGTGGGGTTAGGGACGAAATGAAAATCAAGACTTATCTACTTGATTTAACTGTTTGTCCTTTAGCGGGTTTAAAACCTTTAGTGCGCCCATAACCATGAATAAATTAGTTTCAACGGCAATTTGGGATAGTGGGTCTCAGAGGTGGAATGGCGGGTCAAGAGGCCAGTCGGGAAGGTGACTGCCAGGGGCCACTTTTTTACAACTTATTATGGGAGAGCCAGGGACGTAGCGAAGTCCATTTGGGTTGGTTGGGGGGGAGGGGGGGGGGGTTAGATAGTTAAAATGTGTGGAATCATGCATTGCAGCTAGGTGGTCTGGGGGAGCCCTGCAAGCTCTCCCAGCGGAGCCCGAGGCAGAGCCCCGGAAGCTGACGGAATTTTAGGAATTCTGAGGCCTTTCCTGGCTTCAAACGATACGTATTAGACATTTCTTAGGGCGCCAAAAAATAAAAGACAGTAGGGTAATGAACAGTAGGAAAGACCTTTTTTTTAAACCTCCTTACATGCCTTAAATTTATTTTTGGTGGCTTTAGAAGAATGCTGGACACCAGGTATGTACACAAAGACTCAGAACTAATTTTTTTTTATTATGAAAAGCAAGCGATTTAACCCTAGTGATTACCTAATAGGTCCAGTGTTATGTGTTATCACACTGCAGGTAGCCTGTTTCAGCGTTTCGTGGGTGGGATTTTTCATCAGCAGTGTTTGATGCAAATAATAAAGGGCGGAACCAGAACAAAGTTTGGGCGGGGGGGGGGCGGGAATTCGCCGGTTGTTTTTTCCAATTTGTTTGTTTAATTTTTGTCTTAGTTTAGCTACATTTTCCCGAACAATTTCGGCATTTTTTGCGAGTTAACATGGAGGGGGCCACAAGCCCTTCGGCTTCATTCTCCTCGGCACCTTTCTTGGATCTGCGCTCCACAATAATTGAATCTCAATTTCTGCATTTTAAAACATGGAAATAGGACCACGAACTTGTAGAAGACAATGTCGAAAATTTAGGCCCACTTTCAGCGAAAATGGTCATGGTGTCAAGGTGCTAGGCCAGGCTTTAGTATTTGTTAGATTTCGGTCATGTGACTGTTATGGTATGTTTTTGCTGGTATGCTTTACATCTTATTTTACCTAATTGTGGGAAACACACATGACGATAATCTGATACAGATCATTCTCAATGGAGTTTCACTGCAGCTGGAAAAAGTAAGGAGTAGGAAAAATTCAGGGCAAAATATTGTAAGATTGTCTAAGTGTCAGTCTTATAGCTGGCTGCAGAAGTATTAGTTTTACCACCGAATTCCAAGTTCTTTAGACCGGGCGCAGAACGGACTTTAACCAAATTCTTCCTAACCGAGATGGCCTTCCGTTCCTCTCCGTTAAAGCATATTGAAGATTTGTCATCGGTTTGCTCATTTCCGTGACAGAAGAAACGTTCTCGTCACTTTCTCTTTCTCTTATGACCTCCATGGCTAATAGTAACCGAATGATCCGTGCGTTAATATCCTGTCAGTTAACGCAATCACTCTATGCAAAATGCGTACGTACACATGTAACTTCAAGAAGAGCGGCTTCCGTGCAATACGCAGGCTCAGCTGCTCGTTCATTCATTCATTAATTGTAATGACGCCAGAAACCGCATCTATCAGCGGCCTTCTGTGGTTGAAACACGAAATTTGCATCGTATTTGGAGGACAAAAAAGACTTACCAAAACCTACGTTGCTTGCAAACTGAGAAGGGTTAATTTAGTAGGTACAGCCAAAAGGTGTGAAACTTAGCACGAATAAATCAAAGAGTATTACAAAAAACTTATTTATTTCTGCTGAGAGGCCACTATAGGGCGAGAGGCCAGTCGGGAATTCCCGACCCCCCGACCTTGCCAGTCCGCCCCTGGTGGGTCTGACTACTCATTAATAAATGAAGACTTTGTGAAGAGTTTGGGTGAGGCAATGGAAAATTCACTGCTAATGGTGAAATAATAAAAACTTTAGGTTATGTTTCAATCGATGTTGAGTTGCCCGGAAAATCATTTAGACATTCTGTGGTATGTGCAAATTTGCCAGGCAGGTTCATTCTCGGCACTGACATGATTATGCGTGCTAGGGTGGTTCTTTCATTGGCCAGTCACACCTGGTGGTATGAGGACCTACTGAGACTTCGTTATAAATTTTTGCAAAGTTTGGTAGACATGCCTGTTTGTTCTCAAGTCTCTACAGAAATAAGATGGCAAACCATAATAAACAAATCACCTTTAGATCAGTCTGATAAAACCAAATTTGCTGAAGTTTTCCAACGCCACTCACAAGTTTTTCGAGATGAGCCTGGCTCGTGTAGAACTGCACAAATGCACATAGATGTTATTGATAAGAGGCCTATGTATATTAAACCATTCCCTGCTAATCCTTCAAAATGAAGTAATTCAGTCTCTCTTAGCGGAAGGTCGTATTTGTAAATTGAATAGTCCTTGCTCATCTCCCTGCTTCCTGAAAATGAAATTCAATCGAGATTATCGATTCTTAGTAGATTTTAGAATTTTGAATCAGAATTCTTTACCCGATGCGTACCATTTACCATCAATTGATTTGATTTTAAGTCAACTGGGTACACCTAAATACACCATGACAATCGATCTTCGCTCCGCTTATCATCAGATTCCACTTGATGAGGAGTCTAGCAAGCTTGCAGCGTTTGGAGTACCTGGCTATTTGTACCGTCCTCTTTATGTTATGTTTGGGCTCCGTAACGCCTCGAAAGTGTTTCAGAGGATGATGGACGAGTTGATGCGAACCTCGGATTTTCAAGGAATTTGAATTTACCAAGATGACCTTATATTAATTTCTTAGGATTTCTCCGAGCATGTAGATAAACTAAACTTCGTCCTGGGACGACTGGCCTTTGCAAATTTAACAGTTAACATCGATAAGTTTTTCCTCTGTCGTCCTGAGACAAGAGTATTGGGCTATATTTTGTCAAAAGACGGAATTTCCCCAGATCCTGCTAAGGTGGAGGCTATTGCAAATATGAAGTCTCCTACACGCCTAAAGGAGGTTAGATCGTTTCTCGACATGACTGGTTTCTTTAGTAGGTACATCCATTCTTACTCTTTGGTTGCACGCCCTCTTTTCAGTTTATTAAAGTCATCCAAGAAATTTGAGTGGTCCCAAGACTGTCAAATTGCTTTTGACACCCTGAAGCAAAAACTGATTACTGCCCCTATCTTGGCTCAACCAGACTTTTCAAAACCGTTCGTCATCCGTTGTGATAGTTCCAGTTATGGTTTGGGAGCAATCCTCTCACAAGAGGGCGCTGCTGGTCCTACAGTAGTTTGCTACGCTAGTCGCCTACTACGAGGCAATGAGGTTAAGTTTAGCACGGTGGAGACAGAAGCATTTGCTGTACTGTGGGCAGTGGAACTTTTCCGTTCTTATGTAGAGTCCAATGAATTTTTAGTCATTAGTGACCATGCTTCACTAGAATGGCTGATGAAAGCAAAAGATCCCACTGGACGTCTTTCTCGATGGGCCTTGCGTCTCGCATGCTTCGATTTCACAATTAAATACAAGAGTGGAGCTTCTAATACTGTTGCAGATTGTTTTTCACGCCAAGTCCTTGCTACTGTTGAAGGCATTGTTGGAAATGATGATGTTGATCGTTTAAAACGGGCACAAAACGAAAATCCAGTGTTAAAATTAGTTAGGAAATATTTAACTGATGGATCCAAGTTTCCAACTTCTCCCTTGGGTCGTAAGGCACGCCGCATGTCCTATAACGCATCAATTGTTGGTGGTATTATAGGTCGCACGTTCAAAACTACGACTGGTGTACAGCAATTTTGTGCATTAATCCCACCTTGCGAAAGAGCTCGAATGATCGTTGCGGCTCATACGGGTCCCGTAACAACTCATTTAGGAGTTGCCAAGACTGTCTCTTGTTTGCAACAACATTCAACTTGGTTTGGCATGGTGAAAGATGTGGCCTCGTTCATTAAAAAATGTCACAAATATCAAACTTGCAAAAATAATCCGTCAGCAAGTAGGGGCTTGATGGGGGCTGCTCCAATCCCTCAATTACCTGGAGATACTTATTATATCGATGTTTCTGGTCCTCTGACAAGATCCAGTAGGGGCAACAAGTATTTTCAGACTCATTAACCAAGTGGCCTGAAATATTTGCAATTAAAGATGCGAAAGCTATTACTGTTGCTGAGGTGCTGGTAAAGGAAGTTTTCTCTCGTTACGGGCAGTGCCGCCGTATGGTGAGTGACAATGGCAAAACCTTTCTAAACGGAGTAATGAAATGGCGAGGATGTTTGGTGTTAAACAGTCTTTCCTTTCATTTTATTTGCCGCAAGCTAATCAGTCTGAGCGCTTAATTGGCACTGTTAAGTCTCTTATTCGAGCACGTTTACGTAAGTCGCAGAAGTCATGGGACCTTGATTTGCCTATGATCGCCATGGCCTTACAGGCAACCTTATCACGCACTACTGGTTTTCACCCTCGTATTTACACCACGGGCGTGAATTACGTCTTCCTGGGGCTATTGATCTTCACATTACAGCTCCCTTGGACAAGAAAACGAGAGTTTGGGCTTCTAACATGTCACGTAGGTTGTTCAATGCTATTTCCATGGCTAGAGTTTCGCTGCATGATCAGCAGGAAGTTAATTGTGCTAAGGCTGATCAGAACAAACAACCGTTTTCATTTAAGGTTGGAGACAAGATCTTGAGAAAGACTCATTATATCTCCTGTAAGGCGAAAGACCTGTAAAAAGTTAGCTTGCAAATATGATGGCCCTTTTGTTATCCATGAAGTCGTTACACCCTTGACATACAGGTTAAAAGACCCTGTTAAGGGAAAAATGATAATAATAATAATAATATTTTGGTTTGTCACACCCAATATAGTGTGAAGGGAAACGGCAGGACCAATGTCTCTGACGCCGGTCCCACAAACAGTTCTCTAGGGGGATGGAGGTAATGTGGGCAGACAAAACTCTGGTCTCCTTAAAAACGGTCTTAGGTCGAACTCGTCGAGTCCACGTCTGAACGTCCGAAGGGAGAGAGACAGGACTAATTTAGATGGTAGCGCATTCCACGGGTTGACAATTCTCACCGCAAAGAAAGAAGATCGAACGTCTAGCCGGGTTTTGGGCTTTACCAGTTTAAAACAGTGGCCCCGTGTTTTTTTCACATTCGAGAGTTCAAAGAAGGGGACATCAATTGGGAGAAAACCCCTAATAATCTTAAAAGCCAAAAATAGATCAGCTTTCAGTCGTCGTAGTTCTAGGGATTACAATGATGTCTGGGACTACCCACTTTTCTCAGATGAAGCCTTACCATCACTAATTTTTTTTTGTTTTATTTTTTTTAGCCAATTTCGCATACTTACCTTGGTTGCCTTTTTTTTTTGCTTCTATATACAACCCTCCCGTTTCTTGATTCTTTTTGTATCCCATGGCTGAAAACCGTTGCGTGTTTTCATAACCAATGCTTGGAGAGGGATCCTGGTTTAAAGTTGAAACTCTTGGTGTTTCTCAGGTAAAGATCAGTGATAACCTGGTGTCCCACTCAGCCCTTTCTTATCCTCCGTTGAGTTGGAGTTGAATCGGCCGCGATTGTTTTTTTTTTAAACGGATTTTCTTAATTCTGTGGGATGGCACCGGCGAGCTGTTGTTACCTTAGATCCCTAGTGTTAATAAACTTTAAACTTTGTACCTTGATTTTATCATTTAGTTTTGTTCTCACATCGTTATCTTTTTTTCATTTACCTTTCTTGATGTTTGTGTATCTGTTAAGCCTTTGTCTTTATTGATACTTGTTGGTCCATGTGTCATGTTGTGCTCCTTGATTTTGTTTAAGTTCAGGTTGTCCGGCTGGTTTGACCTAGTTTACCCGGTTTCCTCTTTCTAGTTCATTTTCTAGAAATTGTTTTTTTTCCTCCTTCCTTTTTCCAGATAAGTTTCCGTTGTAAATTCTCCCCCGCCCCTTATTCCTTTTTCTTCCCTTGGAAGTTCCACGTTCCATAGTCTTGCGGACTGCTATGACCGGTTCAGTGGGTAATGTTCTAAGGAATGTATGGGACATGCTCCGCCCTCCGTTACTGTCATGTTTTGCTCTTCATTAATATGTCCTGAAAGTGTGATAGTGATCTATCATGTTACATGTTCCTCTTTCATCTTTATTGGTTAAGTGACTCTTTAGTTTCTTTTCTTGATTTTTTTTCTCACCCTTAAAAACTGCCTTTTGCTTTTTGTTTCCATCTTTCTTTTTCTTGCGATTTTGGCTAATTAATTACTAGTTTCCCTCTTTGGGACATTTTTCACTGTTTTTTTTATAAACTCACTTTTACCCTGGGAATCTTAATTACTTGTTTTCACCGGGAAACCTTAGTTTTTTATGTAGGAAACTGTGAAAATGTGAAATTGGTTGCACTTGAAAGAGTGTGCCCTCTTTAAACTTTTGAGTCTTGAGTACTTAAGGTTTGTATTTTTGCTTTCCCTAAACCTTCATTGACTGAATTTGGTTGGTTGTTGGCTAATCTGTTAGGTAGTCTTGGGTTTAAGTTTAATGCTAAACTAAGTTATTAATTATCCCCCTCCCCCCCCCCTGTTGTTTGTGTTCACAAAAGTTTTTTTCTCCCTCAGCTTGACCCAATGTGATAGCCAAGCCTGCTCATTATAACCTAATTTAAAGTTGATAGTGACTTTGAAATGAAAGTCAAAGGTAAGGAACGCCTTTGATTGAGGTAGGGGTGCTTATGTCACGTTT
The DNA here is from genome assembly GCA_023313725.1 of Lithobius niger. Classification (NCBI taxonomy): domain Eukaryota; kingdom Metazoa; phylum Arthropoda; class Chilopoda; order Lithobiomorpha; family Lithobiidae; genus Lithobius; species Lithobius niger. The sequence goes on from JAHWFP010173333.1 coordinate 35,846, forward strand.
TGCGATCGCTCGGTTCAGTTTTGGCTTTTCCTACGATTTGGCTGAACTATCCAAACACTCCTCGGTGGCGTGATGCGCCACTTGTGACGTAGGTGTGTTATTCAGTTTTGGCTATTTTCACAATAATGCTTAATATTTCTTAAACTAGTTTAGTCCTTCATTAATTAGGTTTACTACTTTTAATCTAAATAGTTTGGTTCCTACGTTAATATGCTGTTTAAATGTTTTTATTCTTGTGTCCATATGCTAATCAATGCTTTGTTACTTATATCCCTTGCTCCGTACGGTACGTCGTGTCTTCTGGCGAACGTCATTGTGATGACGCGTGGCCTTTGTGACGTGGGCCGTTGACGTCAGACTCGTCAGCCAGCTGTTTTGTTTTCACTTCGTGGGAGTGGTAAACGTGTCGATTGTCAGCTCTCTATGCTGATTTGGACTTATCCGTTTTCAAGCTGCGCTCTTGGGATTTGGATGGCCGTGCGCAAGGAACTTCCACTTCTCACTCGAGGACAAGGCATAAAGATGGTTTATCAAGGCAAATAACTGTCACTGTACATCGTATGACAATATTTAGTTCTACGGCTAATTAACCTGGAGCCATCCTTGAATTATGAGCGAGTGTTTCGACGAGTGAATTTCTTAGGGCGGGTCTTAATCCGTAGAACTGGAAAATCCCTCTGGCTTGTAATTTTCCCACGACAGTGGAGTTACATTTTATTTCCAAGTTCGGGCCATGTCCACGACCGAATTTAAATGTTGTATTTTTAACATGCTTCGTTTGTGTTTTCCACAGCTAGAGTGACCGTTGGTGCGTACTTCTTGAATAAACCCAAGCTTCATGAATTACCATTTTCTGAAGCCACGTTGCCTGTGGTTTTACAATGTTCAACACATAAGCCTATTTGCCATAATCAAGTTGTGCTTCGTTACGAAGACCTGCGACAAAACTCGGCGCCCATAGGCCTAGTTTCGGGAAAAACCGCCGGCTGATACCCCTTTTCGTTATTTCACTTTTTGTAATGTTCTTAGTCATTTCACAATTCAGAATTGTATAAACGGTCATTCCTAGGCACTCTCTCAATAAATGTCACCCACTTGTTTTCAACTGAATGCTGTGTTGAGTGTATTTTCATAGTGTTTAATACAGGCCATAACCTGTAACCTTCACCCTACCAAGCCAAGCATTCCATCGCTGATTGAACCCGGGAGGGGCTCGTATCACCCCGAATAACACTGTGCTGCGGTGAAGCCTAGCCTAGTGCTACTAGGAGCTTAATTCACGCTAAAATCTCGCTAGTGCTTTGCTGGCGATTCTGGTGGCCTGTTCTTCAAGAATTCCTACACAATTCCTACCTCTTTGATGAGTCTGATGATAGTAGCCACCCGTGCAGATGTAAGATTTTCGAGTTCGGGTGGAATTTGGTTCCTTTCTGTTGCGTTAACAAGTCTGGGAGATCGGGAAGTTTTCTTGGAAGATCTACGAGCAGGTTTAGAAGTTGTGGGAACCATGGAGACGCAGGCCTGTTGGGTGCGATCATGATAAAGAGGCCTTACGTTTGTCCTATCTTCGAGAGGATTGTTGGCAGGAGTTTGAACGGAGGGAATAGGTGAGCGTATAGACTATTCCAGGGGAAGGTCAGCACATCCCCGGCGCGTGCCAGGTCGTCTAGGACAGGGCTGATGGACTGGGGGAGTTTGGGATTGTGCCTCGTGTCAAATAGGTCGATGATTGGTTTGCCCCAGCTACTGAAGAGATATTCGCAGATTGATGTCTTGAGAGCCCATTTTCCAGACGGTGGTTTGTTGAGAGGGCATCTGCTATCACGTTTCGGTTGCCTAGAATGTGCAGAGGTTGGAAAGTCATGTTGCTTTCCTGGCAAAGCTTGAAGATGTCCGAGGTGATGAGATGTTGAAGGCGAGAGTAGGTTCCACCTTCTTTCCGGGTGTAAGCCATGGCTGTCGTGTTGTCGACTTGGACTTGGACTATTTTGTTTGCTACAAAGTGCCGAAAGTGATGGAGGGCGTTGAAGATTGCCTTCATTTCCAGGATGTTGATGTGGTCGGATGTACCGGGGGACCAGGTTCCAGACGTCTCATGGTTCGTGTAGAGGGACCGATTTGGCTAGGTTGGTTTCGTCCATCCTTCAATGTAGACATTCTCACGGGAAATTTGAATCGGAAGGTTTGGTGGCTTTGGATGTTGTGTGGTTAGAGCCCCAAGCGTCGATGCGAAAGTGGTGGAGGGGGCGAGTCATCCATCTGCCGTAGGGTAAGAGATTGGCCATCGAGTCCAGTTTTCCTATGAGTGAGTTTAGAGATGTGAGCGAGTGGTTGGGTGTCTTGGAGAAGGATTGGACGTGGGCTAAGAGATCGGTTTTTCATTTGGGTGATGGTGTTACAGTTCTGTTTTCTAGGTTGAATTCTACTTCGAGGAAGGTGAAAACACGGGAGGGGACGAGTCTCAACTTTTTCCAGTTGATGCCGAACGCCAGGTTGTGTAGGAGGCTAATTCTTTGTTGTGGAGCAGCTGTTGATGGTCTTTGTTGTTGAACAGCCAGTCGTTGAGAAAGGCATTTGCGGTGACTTGCTGGTGATGGAGCTGGCTGAGGACGGGTTTCAAGATCTGCGTGAAAATTCGAGGTGCAGCGTTTAGCCCGAATGAAATGGTTTGGAATTCGTATACTTTGTTTTGGCACATGAAACGAAAGTAGTGGAGAAAGGCCGGCTCTAACTGAATATGGAGATAAGCCTCTTCTAGACCGATGGAAATGGTCCTTTCCTCGGGTTTTAGTGAGAGTCGAATGGAATCCAGGGTTTCCATTTTGAAGTGATTGTTGTGCATGAATTGGTTGAGTGGTTTAAGATTGAAGATCATTGTCTCGCCGACGGACTTCTTTGGTCTGAGAAAATGGAGCTGTGAAAGCCAGGCCTGGAATGATCCGGGCAGAGGCGGATGGCATTCTTTTAAAGAGTTCGGTTACTTCCAATGTCAGAGCATGGGAAGGCCTGGTTGCGAATTCCCATGGAGGTGTTGATCGAAGGAGAGGTATTGTCATGAAGGAGGGCTGAAAGCCAAGGGAGAGGATCGATTTCTTGGATGTGATCTGTTTCCAAACTGGTTGGAAAAATTGGAGGCGTCCGTCGACTGGCCTGCTGTGACTGTAGTCATTGGTGGTGACGAGATCTGCTTTTGTTGCAGTATTTGCTGCAGTTGTCCGGTGTGGAGCTGCTACAGTTCCTGTTGTTGTTGTGGCCGTTTCCTCCAAAGGACTGATTGTTTTTGCGAGAGGATTACGAGTTCTCGTTTCGAGTTGAGTTGAACTGGGTTTTTGGCTGATGAGTCTGTGATTGGAATGACGGAGGGACGGTGGGTTGTGGCTTCCGAAAGGGTTGTTGAGAATTGGACTTAGGAGTGGTTTCGGTTTACGAGAAATGTCCAAGTGGGATGAGGCCCCTGAACAGGGTGTCGGGTTCGTGAACGGGTAGGTTTTGCAGGATGTGCCTGGTCGAGGCGTTAAGCTCTATGTCGTATCAAGGGCGATGTCACGGAGTAGGAGGCTGGAACTGAACAGTGCTCTGGTGAATCAGTTGAATGCATGGAAGGTGGTGAAAGACATCTTTTTGAACAGTTCGGAGATTAAGTGTAGGTGTTTGATGTTTCGTTTGCTTGATTCCAGGGCTCATCTTTTGTAAAGGGCGTTGATTGCAGTGCCAAGGACGTCAGCCTGGGAATGCGGTGCGTAGGCCTAAGCGCAAAATCTTGTCGTTTTCTTTCAGGACAGCCGTTGGGGCGTCAGCTCTTTTGGGGATGAAAGGTGCAGTTCAGAAATTAATTTTTGCTTCAGTGGCAAGGAATTCGGATTGATTGTAGGTTTCGAATTGCTTTGGGTTAGCTGCGCCATCACCTAATGAATGAAAGAACCATGATTCTCTGCCGGGACGAGGAGGACGGGGGTTTCTTTGTCCAGTTCGAGGCGTTCACCCTTTCCCAAAAGCGAGCCACCTGTTGTGAAAAAATGTATCAGCAGGGTTGTTGATTGGCCGATCCTTGCTCTTTCCCTGTTGTTTCTTTCGCAGAGGCCAAAGCTGAATCCAGTTGAGGGGCCTCTGTTTTTCTATGAGGTGGTGGTTGGGCCGGGTTTGTAAAGGTACGACGATGTTTCTGAAACGACGTTTCTTTGCCGAAGGTGATGTTGGTTTTGAAGCTTGTTTTTTTTTTCCAGGAGTCGTTATCGGACGATGCTACCCAATCACGGACTTACGAGGTGTAATGTGTTGGTGGAGGAGCGACAGGGTTGGCCGGCTTGTCTTTGTAAGAGAAGTCTTTAATAGCTTGGTCCATTAGGCGATGCATTTCGTGAGGTGGCAATCCTTCGGGTTGGCTATGTCGGAATGCAGTAGACGAAAGATCTAAGAGGCGACTAGTAACGTCGTTGTCTGGAGCAGGGTGTGATGAGGTGGAAGATTAATTACACGAAGATCGGCACTGACCACACGGGATGGGTGAGGCAGTTGAATGATGAAGTTCTGCCGAGGTCGTAGGTTGAGCGGAGGAAGGCAGAGCGATGATGCTTGGATCTTCTGGCCGAGGGCTTGTAGGTGGAGTTACGGTGGTCATTTTGGACAACAGACTTTCGAGGAAAGTTTTCAAGGGCGACAGGCTTTCGACGAAAGATCTGGGAAAGAGGCTGTCGACGAGAGTTCAGGGTGAGAGTCTTTCGACGAAAGTTCAGCAAGGCTACAGGCTTTCGAGAAAGTTCTTCAGGCTGTCGAAGAGATCTTTAGGACAACTGGCTTCTCTGGCGTTCGACAAAAGATCTTCTAGGCACTTCAAGCGGCGAGTAGATCTAGAGGCGAAAGACGCGGGAGTGTCCTCTGGAGCGACCGTCTACGACGATTGTTTGAGGAAAAGAGATGACCGTCTGCTTTTATAGGAGGGCTGCGCATAGCGACGCACGCGCAGTGGGGTTGCGCACTGGTCGTATCTAAAGAGCGAAAAGCCTCAAGACATAAAAGAGCACCCAGATTGAATGCAATTAAATTTACAGGTAACAGAAATTTTCGTGCAGCCGACTAGAAACATGGAGAGAAAATATGGGTTTGAGTGACTAATCCTTCGTTTTTATTGAAGTGGTTGCTTTGTATATGCACTTCGTTTGTATATGATGACACATTTTATTCATGTTAAACGACGTTCCTGTAGAGCATGTAAGTAAGTGTAGTTGTTGATTTGAATGTTTTTTTACTGGAAGTCTAATGTTTCCTTGTATTTATTGTGGATGATTTTTTTCAGATTAATAGATAGTCAATCAAAATCAAAAATTTAAAGTTTTGTAAATGTTTTATCTTTGGGAGGTCAGCTGGAATAAATTCGGTGACCTTCGTCATAATGTTGAGAGTTTCTAACCCCGAAATTAATGTAAAAGTGTCCACATATGTATTTCAGAAGGAACTGTGTATTACTTATACATTTCTGCCTCTACTATGCTGGGGCGGCAGTAGGTCCGAATTTCCACATGGGCACTGGCTGGGCACGCCTGTAATACCCCGGCTTTTCCCGACTTTGGCTTTTGGTTGGAAGGGATCGCATTACCCTACCCTACCCCTTTATTCTCGATCCTGATGCTATTAAGTGCTACTGAGCAAAATATTTTCTTGTTGGGGAGGGAGCAAATTTTGTGGTGTTCATAAGCTTTTCGTGCGTAAGCTTCTAAATCATAGTTTACGTTAGCAGTTTTATCAATATGCCATGCCAATTATTTGACATTACTACTGTATCCTGCTAAACTTACTTCTGTATCCTACTAAATTAACAGTTTTAATATCCAGCGAGCAAGCCATCTAATCAGTAAACACCATACAACAGGGGAAAAAATGCTCCCCCCCCAAAAAAAAAAAAATTAACAATTTTCATAAGTATGTTAAAATGCTCTTGATTAACTGTTTATAAGTTTACACAGTTACTATTAAACCGGGGTTGTAAATGTGATTGAATTTTTAAAGAAAGCACTTGCCAGCTATAACAATGCTGTGCGGGCAGCGGACGGCTCAAGAATTGAAAATCTTTTTAACAAACAACTTGATAACTAATAATTTTTTTTACCAGGGCACTGACCTGGGCATTGTTATTTTTACCTGGGCACGTGCCTGGGTAGTCCCGGGTCTGACACCGCCTCTGCTATTATGTAAGCTGTTAAGTGGGGTGTGGTTCACTATTCCTAATAGATCCTTTCGAGTTCTTTATAAGTAACACTTATGGTTTTTCTATGTTGTTAACCATCCAGCCAATTCAAAAATTGTCAAAACGACTTAAAGTTTGGGGTGTTGGGAAAAAATTACCCAGAACCAGACAGTATGAAGGGAGGCTTTTTAGGTTTTTAAGCTGAAAAAAAGAGTATAATTTTTTAAATCCTAAAAATCATTGTTAAAATAGTCATTATAGAGATAGATAAAAATTTAGAAATGAAAGTATGAGTAAGAAAATTATTTATGACTGTGAACCAACTAGAAAAATGTCTGACCTAGTAACAGACTTATAATTGTTGAACAATGCATTGTTACTAACAATAAGGAGTGTCTTATAGTAATGGTGGTGAAGAGCATTATCGTTTTTGTGTAGGAGTTTTTATGATCCTAGAGAGAAACGGCGTTGTAAAAATGAAATGTGTACTGACAATAAATGAAGATGTGTCCGCTCGTAATACATCATCCAAGTAATCACTTTTAGATAAGTATTGACATTTGGTAACGAAGCGTGGTTTCTGAAAAACACTACTCATCATACGCATGACCAAAGATGACCACTCTTCACATATTGCCTTTAGGTGCGATCTCCTACATTTCCTTTTCTTTCAACCCAGAATATGTATACATTTTATACAACGAACATTTATTTTTTTTTATTACTTCTTAGATTTTGTACAGGTAGTACTTTTTACATGAAGAACTGCAATATTTACCCAAACAAATGTAATCAGTCGAAGTTTAAGAACCCTTAACTTTTGTAAAATGATATAAAATTACTTAACGATGACAATTACGAATTGTGCTAAAGATCAACAAGTGTTGCGAGCAGAAGAAAAAGAAGAAGAAAAAGAAGCAAAAAAAGAAGTGTTGCAGATCCCGCAACCCGAACTGCTTGGTTTGACAGTAACAATAAAGCTAAAGAAGTCATATTAAATTCCATAATGCAAAGACAGGCTTTGTAATTTCTTCAAACTGCCAATGCTCAACGAATTTGGAATGAATTCGCCAATTAATTTATTGGACAACACTCTCACAAACCACTCTTATAATATGACTGCCTCTGTGGGCTTAAATGGAAACATAGGGAAAATATTTCGATTTTTATTTACCAGTATTAAGCCTTAAACAGTTATGCAGGATGAATCTTGTCTGCTGAAGAATTTGTACAGTTCCAGAAAAAAAACGCCATCGTTATATGGAAGAAGTTGCAGGATTAATTTTTTGACTCACTGGACTTAAACTCTGAACGAAAAGTTACGATATCTATTACATTTCTATACGAATTGCATGCGATGGTAAGTAGCTAAATATAATTGGCCGAGCGAGCAACACGAGTTGATATCTAATTAACTACTGAATAGAATTGAATATTCAAAAACTGGATTGTTTATATGATATCTACTATCACATCACAAACCAAAACTGGTAAAATGGGCCGCCAAGTTTCGAATGATTCGGCCCTTCAAAGGAGTGATATCAACACACCAAACATTCGCCAAGTTAATCGCACTGCTTAATAGTTTAAAGGTTAAATGAAAACTAGAACATTGCTAGTTTCAGTAGCAATGTTCAAGTTTTCATTTAACGTCCAAAGTATTATTCGGTG
>JAHWFP010173333.1:53582-66467 GCA_023313725.1 Lithobius niger
ATAAAGCTGGCAAGAGCACTTTGAAAACGAATATCACCATAAGCTTTCGCTGCTATGCCATTACCACTACACCTTTAAATTGGTGTAGGACTGTCCCCATGTAAGCTAAATGATTTTGGTCAGGATTGATGGAAAGAATAGATCCCCACCCTTCAGAATATCGTAAGCATGTCCATTTCGAGCTATTACAAGATCTCAAGAGCATTTTATAACCGAAGATATAACAACTGATTGAACAAAGGAGCACTCGTGCAAATTAGGGGTGGTAAACTTGAAATACGATTTTGGGGTTCAAGGGGTTCAATGGTTGGTTTTACCTGTATATCGAAATTGTGTGCTAAACGTTTATGTTTCACGTTAGCTGTTGATTTGTTGATGGTTAAGAAGTTACAGCCATAAAACCATTTTGGGGAGGGTAAATCACCGGGGGGGGGGGGAGTGGGAGGGGGTGAACTTTCTATCACAGCTACTTTTTTCCAGTAACCCTTCATGTGCATCCGTGCTAAATTTCATGCTTTTCACAGAAAGTGAATAATTCCATGAATTTTGGGCCCCAAGCTGCTCAAACATGTCTTAGGAACATGGGATACCGTAATTCTTAAGATAACCAAAATTATACATTGTGGCCCCACACCCTAGCGGGCTTTTAATGTGGTTAGTAGGAAGGCCTAACAGACATTTTTGGCGAAAGAAATAAACTTTTGAATTTAATGAATTTCTACCTCCCCCTTCCCCCCCCCCCCCCCCAAATTTGAGCTCCTTGACTGGACGATATCTATTAGCGCCTGTTTTGGATTTTCACTAGAAACACTTATAGGTGGATTCGGACAAGGTGTTTCTGGTTCTAGTTGGATTGTATATATTTTAAACTAAAACCCAGCAAATTTGGTGCTTTTATCACTAACTGAACAATTGTTGTGTTATTTTGCTTTTACCTGCCCTACTACGTCGACTAGTTTTCGAGATGTCATCAGATGTCCTTACGTTTTCCTCGCTCGGCCAATTATTTTCGAATAAGAGACTTTGTGAGCGAAGTTACGGAGGTAAAACTCGAGCCTTCTGACTAAGCCAAGCTCACAACTACATATTTCATACACAATATTTAATACACTACGAATCGGAACATCCATCATCAGTTCTTAAAGGCATGTTAGCAGCTGAGCTACGAAGGCTCCTACTTCACTGTTCCAAATACGAAGACCAGCAAATAGAAGTAGTCTGGAACATTAATAAATATAAACTAAATGGGTATTCTCCGAACGATCTTCACCAAATCGTTTCCAACCGTTTTTTGATTAACCCTGTTCCACATCTCATAGTCCAACAACCCAACGCCTGGTGCCCCCCCCCCCCCCAATCGCTAGATTGAATGCCCATTCCCTTCCTCCCAGGTGTTTTTGTTTCACAGCAGCCTATCTTCGCGAAAAATGGCGTAAGATTGATTTCCAGACTTGAACACACCATCTCCAGCAACTTTGCCCTCCCCCCGCCCGGCGCTACACAACACACCTTCCCTTCAATCTGCAACACCTAACCTCTGCAATCTCGACAATCTCATGTCCACCTGCAAAAATTTACAAAATTTACTATTCATCTCAAAAATAGACTCGCCCAGAGGTATTGGTTTAATGCATTAAATGCAATACTTTTGCATCGATTTATCTGAGACACTGCGGACGGCCACTGCGAGACCGCAAACTCGATCATGGAGGGACCCTGTCCAAAAACAACAACAAATATGCAGTAGTCAAACATGCCAAACCAACACATCAAACCATCATGGTTAGTGACACTTAAATAATTTACAGAGAACCAGTTGAAAAAATCCGTGTGCAGCTAGATGCCCACATCATCTCAGTAAACCAAGAAAGGGCCATGAATGTTATAAAAAACTTCCCAGTTCATCAAAAATGGAGGAAACTAATTGACGATCTACCTGTCAATATTCTGTGAACTTGTGTTGACGTCTTTGTGTGGTAACATAATTTCCAACATGGTGGACCACTTGTAGCCTGTCGTTGGGAAGCTCCTATCTTGTTTTTACTATTCACTTTTCTGCGAATATTTTAATAATAGTTAGTGTGTATTTTATGCTCCCCATTCTCATAGATGTTGTGTATCGTTACAGGTGAACAAGCGCCAATTCATGCGTCTAAAATTGCAAATATTGTGGATGAAGTATGTAGTTGTGAGTTGGGAGGGGGGGGGGGAATTGAGGATTAATGGAGTGAGTTTCGCCTAGTCAGAAGGCTCAAGTTTTACATCCAGCAACTATTTTCATTTAAATAACTTAGTAAGAAATAAGGGTAGAAATGTAGAAATGTAGAAATGTTCAGTCTTAGTTTTATGAAAATCCGTCTAGTAGTTTTCAAGATACCTGAAAAAAGACATTTTTTTTTTACCGGAACTGTACATTAAGCCACTGGGGGTTGATGAATTCACCTTTCACTGGCATTGTCAAACAGCTGCGTTTTAGGGATGGGCTTACATTAAAGCAAATTCATCAGTTTTGCCTTGAAACTGAAACAGTACCCCATCGCACGAATAACTATGCATGTATCCAGCAAGAACTACAAATACCTTTGCCAAATAATCCTAATTGCCAATTACAACAACATAGTGGTGCACAACCAAAATACAAACCCACTGCTACTCGCTCAAAAACAGAACATTGTGAACGGTGTGAATTTAATAATCACGATGTATCTCGTTGAAATCAAACACAACGATACTTACAACATCATTCCAATTTTCAATCACAACCCAACTTAAATAATCATCCCAACCAAACGACTTACCTAAAAACTCGTCAAATGTCTAGAGAGGACTAAAATAAGAAGATACTGAAGATTTAAACACCCTGAAAAAAATACCAACCTACTTGACGTTTATACAAAGTCTAACAGTGATCCTGATGCTGAACTAAAACCATCCCAACAGGAGCATAATCCTCCTTCACAAGTCTCTCGGGCACATACACATTTTGACTGTTAGACCAAAACTTCGTCCGAAGTTTACTCAAGCTTGCGGATTCCGGCATATTACTCGCCTTTGTAGAGTATCCGAGTGGTTACATGACAAGGAAAAAGTAGATGTTTCACATCAAAATTTACCTAGCAGAACAAGATTTATCTATCCAAGAAACTTATAAAGGCTAAATCAACCTAAATATTCAGATCAGCAACTAATAATACAAACTCATATTTTATAGGCAATTAATTAAAGGTTTTGATATTTTATACTCTTCCCAATACGTTGACAATTTACTATCTGTCCCACAGCACAACCATAAAAGGACAACAGTCAACATTCTGCTGGAAACGTCATAGGAACTGGACATTTGCACGATTACGCCATAGACTTACCACAAATGTCACCTAATTCCAATACTGGACACAAAGTATGAGAGAAAATGTTCGATAATAAATGGATTCAACCTCTGGACATTTGCACGATGATAATACTTACATAGAATAACAATAACAAAAATGTGAAATAAAAACTTAATGATAGAATATGTTCACAATGTCGTATTAGTTGTTAATTTTTTACAAACATAATCATAGTATACAATTTAGTAATAAGTAATCTAGAATATAGTTTTGTACACACAAGTTAAATTTGTTTCGTTGCCTCGAACAAGTATATCAGGTTAAAAACAAAAAAATTCGAATAAATTGCTTTACATATAAATATTCACGAGGGGAGATTATACGTTATTGGATGCGTGGTTCCTTTAGGTGACTGCATTCAAGTGCTATTTTAAGAACAAATATTTAGAACAGGAACAAAACAAAATTTTCATTCTTGTTCACATTTAATAACAAGAAGTCGAATGGCTCGCTATCTCTCGCTGATTCTGCGTCATTCTCGCTTCGCTCGAGGACATTTTTTGTTGCAAGTCTAATGCTTGTTGACAATTCCATATCAAAAAACGATCAATCAAATAATCAGTCAAATGAACATTGTAGTGCGCGTTTTTCGTAAGGTTTCAGATCATAAACAAACTATAACTTGTGCCTACTCTTTCATTTATCTTTGTTCATGTTATTAAGTCTTGTTACTGATTTTTCAACCATATACCTGTTATTTTTTAATTTAAATAAATAGTGCTGCGCAAGATGGACAGCAGAAGCAACTACTGAACACCAGGAACCGCACGTCGCCTATAATTTGTGTTATTAGTACCAGAAAATCCCTATAAATTCTTCTGCCAACCAACCATACACAGGTTTTCTTGTTTCACTTATTTTAAGAATGTTTGCTTTTCGTCCTGCTTTGTGTGCTTTAGCGTGTTTGTGCATTAATTCAGTGCTCCCCATTCCCAGTGGCGAAATAGTTGTAAAACATCAAAAGACAATGGATGAAATTAAGTCAAAGCAAGATTGATTCCACAATAGTTTGGCAATATACGCTGTTTACAATGCTACTGCACACACACGATGGCGCCACCAGCAATTAAAGTAAGCGGCGGCGCCAAATTAGTATGGCGGTGAGAAGGGAAACGATGCGCCGATTGCTTGTTTTTTGCTAGGATTTAAAACGTTTGCCAACAGAACAAATTCCTTTGAAGACGATTCGTGCAACACTATAGGCTTAACGTCTGGATACGAGAAATCTCACGAAATGATCGGGAGTTGACAAAAAAAAGACGTTGATTTAGAGCCTCACTTTGCGCCGGTTAGTTCTATGTATGTCCACAAACTAGCGGTAGCAATGAAATGCATGCACGCATCTGACAAACACTGTCAGTGTATTAACTACTTTTTTGTTAATCCAAGATTGACACACGCTTAGGGGGAAACATGTTAATTTAACTGTGACCAGTTTTCGCCTCGCCATGATTTGATTGTCGAAAGTTGAATAGAACTGCCGAAATCACGAGACGGCAACTGTCGATTTAACAGTTGGCTTAGTCCAACAGTATTTCGTTTGAGGTAAGTGGTTTATTTTAAACACGTGGGGCTAAACTCGTCTTATTTTTGCTTTATTTATACTAATTAAAAGAATTAACCGTGTTTAATTCAATATTTCACAATTATTTTGTTTGTTTGGCTTTTGGGCAGCTGAATATGAATGGCTTGCCTGGGTCACTTGTTGTTGCCTAGCAACCTATAAGCGAGAATGCGAATGACGCGTTGCGTTGCGAACCTCGTTTTCAAATCGTTTTAAAAAATACTTCTACTGGGGTAAACATTTTCTCACTTAACTATGTTATGAGAGGAACCATAAATTATCTTTCTTCATTGTTACAATTATTTTTATTTGTTTTACGTAGCCATAACAACGTCTCGAAACGAGACCGTATCACATCATTCCCATTGAATTCAATGCTAATGCACCGTTGAGCTCGATCCCATCGTGTTCGCAGCGAGCTCTAGCGACTGGCACTGTCCATGCCCCGAACCCGTTGCACAGAACTGCCAAACCATATGAAATATATATGGAAGCATCCTTGCTCAAAGGTTTGTTGACATAGTTAAGAAACCATTCGTGTTTATTGTTTACGACAATTAGGCTGAACGATTTGCACACAATTGATCGAATGTTGATGTTTTACAAACGCAAACGTGGCAATATTTCAGACACCCTTTTCTGTTGCCAATACATTTTGTTTAAGTAGGCCCAATTTCGCATTAATCTTTCGTACATTTACGTAGTTTCATTTAAATTTACGACCAAATTGGTAGTTTGAATTTGAAATATCCAAAATGCAACACCAACAGTCGTTCCACTAGCGAACTGCACGAGCCTCATTCTTGAATGACTGCTATAAGGATTGCCAGCTGCAATTAGGAACTGCTATTAGGATTGCAATCCTACTGACAACACCACTGGACCACGCGCCTACGTGGCGTAACAATTGTGGACCATCCTCACAGCAGGAAAATGTGGTATTCCGAAACCAGCAACCAACTTCGAAAAATTCGTTTCAGCAACATTTCAATAATTTCCCATAGCTCGCAGGATATTTAGTTAGAGAATTTCTCGTCATTTTTTATTATTGAGCACTCTGAATTACGTAAGCAAAATTTAAAAAAAATTATGAAAATCGCTGCTGCTACCCAAATATCGGTACGCTAATTTGCACCACGGCCCTCGGGAATAAAATTGATATTCGCCACCGCTGAAGAATGTCTCATTGGCGCACACCTCAAACATTTTTACTTTACTTCACTTTACAAATAATAAATTAATAAATGTCGTACATAGTTTGATTTTTTTTATAAAACTGCAAGAGTAATTACAAAAGAATCAAATATCTACTACGGTGGAGAGTAATAAATTACAAAACAATAAATTCCTCCGAATTTGTTGCTAGGTTACGTTGGGCCTAACGAAACAACCGAGCTCCGCTATCGGCAGCAGCTACTGCGTATGACTGCATGTGTTGCTAGGTTACGCAAACGATCGCCACGGTGCATATTTCTAAAGAAAGGCCTTCCGGTTTCTATTTGGTAGGAAAATACACACTTTTTATTTTTAATTAATGCAACAAACGTATCGTAACATGTCGAAGTAACGTTTGACGTGAGTGATGCCCAGAAGCGTATTAACGCTGGATAGCGCTGGTCTTGTTTTGTATTGCTGTTCGTTGACCAATGAAAGCAACAGGATATTCCCTTACTGATTTAGTTTTAAATTTAGCCACTGAACAGCGGCTTAACAGTGATGACTGATTTCGAAAGCTACTGAAGTGTTATCACTGTTGGGTGTGATTGGACGAATTTAGTACATGATCAAGACAGAACATTTCTTGTCAGGGAAATTCTTATATTAAAATATAACCAACTTTGCCCATCTAGCAGCTTAAAATACGTTTGACATCTTAAAATGTTGGTGTCTTTGCCAGTTACCCCACTTAAAAAAAATTGCCATCTCTTCGCAGCTTTCTCTGTTTTACATCTTTAAAATAAACCATATTATTGCGTGGCCATCTGTAAATTTACATTGGGTAAATTTGGCAACTAAAAACTTAGACGTTTCTTAAACAGTAAAGCATCTTTAATATTTATACCGCATGTTTTTCATCTGATAATCAGATTCATCTTACGTTTAATGGCATCTAAATTAAACAAGTCTGAAATTATGACGCATCTTGAACTGGTTGTGTATTAAATCTTCAAAGCACAGATTCATTAAATTAAGCTGGGATTACAATTTTTAGGAGGCTGTTAACCAAAACAACTGAATTTCAGATGCACTTACGAATTTTAAGTGCTTATTTTTCAGTGTAGTAAGTTATTTTTTAATTGTAGTAAGTTTATTGATCAAACAATTATAATAAGGGGGCTGTGTCACCGCCATCCACCCAAAACCAAAACTGGTATAGGAGTAGCCGCCAAGTTTCAAAAAAGGGTCGGCCTTTCAAAGTAGTGATATCATTTAACCAGGGAAAGGCCGCCAAGGTTTTTCCTGTTAGCCAAGTTAATCGTACCTACTAATAGTTCGAAAGTTAAATGAAAACTAGAACATTGCTACTGTCGGTAGCAATCTTCAAGTTTTCATTTAACGCCCAAAGTATTATTAGGTGCGATTAACTTGGCTAACAGGATTAACCTTGGCGGCCTTTCCCTGGTTGAATGAGATCACTACTTTGAAAGGCCGACCCTTTTTTGAAACTTGGCGGCTTCTCTTATACCAGTTTTGGTTTTGGGTGGATATCACAGCTTTCATAGGACTGTGAACGAACGAAGGATCAGACTGTTTAATTGTCCCCTCTACCTTTTCTGTCTGGAGGAATTTTATGTCTAGAAATTTGCTCATTCATAATTTTCACATTTGCCGCGGTCCAATTGGCCGTTACGCCAGTGAAATTGACACGGTCAGAACTTGCATAGGCTTGTAATGTACAGAAAAATTCACGGTTAATCATCACCTTTACCTGCTACAACAATAATTTGGCACGTACGAGCCATTGACGGCCACGTTCTGCAGCTGCGACCCCCATTTTAGAAAAAGGTACTTCCACATATGACGCTTTACCTGTCTGCCGAAATTTAGATCTAGCAACTTTCCGTAATGAGCTGTAGACGTGGCTTTCTACCCTATGAGAATCAACTTGAGAACAGTAATTCTACGTAAAATCAAATGTCCGTTACACTAATGCTTCCAAATAAATTAATAACAAGCATACCCTTTTATCGTCGTGGGGCAGATAATTCAGTAGGAGTGCGTGTACCGTCCTCTTCAGGTTTTCATTTAACGTCCAAAGTATTATTCGGTGCGATTAACTTGGCTGATAGGATTAACCTTGGCGGCCTTTCCCTGGTTGTCTGATATCACTACTTTCAGAGGACTGTGAATGAAGCAAAGATCAGACAGTGTAATCGTCATCTGTACCTTTTTTTCTTGAGAAATTTTATGTCTATAAATTTTCTCATTCATAATTTTCATCTTGGCCATTGCCAAATTAGCCGTTACGTTAGCGAAATTGACACAGTTTGACGCTGATTTTCGTTCGCTTCGTTTACTCAATTAACGCATCCATTCTCTCTTGGCCCCACCTCGGTTAACGTTAATCATTCAATCACTTAGTTACCATGGTGTTCACGAACACATAATTGTCCCTTTTATCGTCGTGGGGCAGATAATTTAGTTTGGATTCGTGTACCGTAACAAAAAACCGACCAAACCTTTGCAATAAAACATACTACGTCTCTTAGTGAACCATTCTCATATACTCATATACATGAGTATATTCATAGACTTATATTTGTGTAAAAGTATATCTAGAAACACGCTAGTGTGTCGCTCTAAGTTAGGCAACAACCATCATAACAAACATCACATCAATTCAATTGTCAAGGTTGTAAACCATTGCAGCGCGACGCCATAGCGTCAGTGTCTTAGATCTTGAAGCATAGTTAACACATTTCAGGTACTTGGGGAAAAATAATAATGCGGTACAAAATATTATATTGTGTTGAAATCGAGAGCAAAAAATTAATTCGTGTAGGAATGCCAGCTAAGCTGCTTTTAATGCAAAATCTGGCCCTCAATAACGTTGTAAATGTGTTACTACTAACTAAGCTAGCTAATTCGCTCATCCCCATACGGTGATTATTCATCGATACCGAAATAACGGGAAGCTTCCAGCTATGAAATTGCACGAATGGGTGCAGTACAATACGAACTGCGTACCTTTTATGGTTTGGAGCCTAGAGGTGTAACGAGGATGACGTGGGATGGCGCGTAAGTACGAAAATATTGTTATAGCCATTGTTAGTATTGTCGGCATCGTCTCTCATTGGACAGCTAAAAGTTCGGACAATGAGAACGTGTATCCTGACGTGGATGCCTAGACACACACACTAAAGTATCGCGATAAATCTAAACAACATTGCAAAGAAATTGTATTCACGTCCAATTCACGAAAAATAACCCAACTGTAAACACAATGTAAAATAAACAAAGCCAAAAACTGGTAAAGAGGCCACCAAGTTGAGAGTGGTTCGGCCCTTCAAAGGAGTGATATCAACACACCAAAACTAACTAGATAAAACAAATCACAACAAAATTAAAACCAAACCAAAAACCTATAAAGAGATGATTAAGTTGAGAATGGTTCGGCCTATAGGCAAAAGGTAGTATAATCGGGCCACTAAGAGAATGACTTGATGTTATCATCGATTGTTTAAGTCGTGGCCTCGCTCGTCTGTTTGAGGTGCGTGCAAGGTGCACTGTTTGCCATTCATTAGCCATTACCATAGATTAGAAAGTTAACTAGATGTACCGTCTCACCTCTTCCCATCCTACGCGGACCTCTAGCGGAAGTTTCGGCTACTAATACCTTTGGTAATGCTTTTGCCTTCGAAGCAGCACGAAAGCAAAGAATTAGCAGAGGTATTAGTAGCCGCAACTTCCGCTAGAGGTCCGCGTAGGATGGGAATAGGTGAGACGGTACATCTAGTTAACTTTCTAATCTATGCCATTACCAAGGCACAGTATATTTCGTATGGTTTTGCAGCGCTATATTACGAGCTTGGTCCAGGGAGTTCCTGTCGCGCGAGTCAGCTGCGGATATGATCGAATCGAGCTCGCCCGAGCTTTGAATTCAATGGGAATGATGTAACACGGTCTCGTTTCGAGACGTTGTAACACATAAGGTAATTTCAGCAATGAAGAAAGATAATTTATGGTTCCTCTCATAACATAGTGAAGTGATAAAATGTTGGCTCCAGTAGAAGTATTTTTACAGTAAAACCGATTTAAAAACAAGGTTTGTACTTCAACGTCGCTCTTCATGCATCGATCATCCTCCCCTTGTGGTTGCTAGGCAACAACAAGTAACGCAGGCAAGCCATCCAAATTCAACTGCCCAAAAGCCAAATAAACAAAATAATTGTGAAATATTGAACTACTGTAAATACTTTTAATTTATTTAATAATTTATTTAATTCAAAAAAATTAAGTAACATAAGACGAATAAAGAATAAATACGACTTTAGTTCCACGTGTCTAAAAAAAAAACACTATCACGAAAAACTGTTGGACTACGCAAAGATTAATCTACACCAATCCTACCAATTATCGTTCTTCTTTGGGACTACGTACGGTAACTGTTAAATCGATAGCAGTCTCGTGATTTCGACTGTTTGGTGATGCGAAAATAGTTTACAATAAATTCACACGTGTGACCTTGAAGCGTGTGTAAATCCTGGATTAAAGAGAAAAAAAGCGTGGTCAAAGTAAAACATTGAGTGTTAGTTGTCAGATAAGCATGCACTTCAATGCGACCGCTCGTTTATTTACACACGTAACCGGTACAAAGTGTAGTTGCAAATCAACATTGTCTTTTGTCCACTCCCGATCATTTCGTAAGATTTCCCGTATGCAGACGTTAAGCCTTTGGTGTTGCACTAATCTTCTTTCATGGATTTGTTCTGTTGACAAACGTTTTGAATCCTAGCACGAAACAACGCATCAGCGCATCGTTTTCCCTCTCACCGCCGTACCAATTTGGTGCCGCCGCTTACGTTAATTGCTGCTAACACCGATTACAACCATAAAAAAATGGCAAACTAGGCTGCGGTCCCAACTCCCAAATCACTGCTTTCATGTATGTGTACAATAATACGTCTTATTATTGACGTGTCCAAAAAACTGGGCTGCAAAATGGGTGATAGACGCGGCCGTTTTTTTCCCGGCGTCTGTACATAACTTGCTCGGAAAAGCTTATAGGACTACGCACCTTGCAGGAGCCGTATAGGAAAACCTCACGACACAGTAGCAACCATTTCACAATTTCTGGCTTGTGTGTTTGTTCTAAACTCTCCACATTCACTCACCCTAGATTCGAAATACTTTACGACGTTTTAAACTATCTCCCGAACTTAACTGTTTTACCGCGCTTCCCTAACGAAGCCGAATTCGACGCCGGCGCCATGTCTGGGCTCGATTGAACTCGCTGTCGGCAAGGTGCTGGCAAACATGGGCGATATTCGACGAACGCCGAGTCATTCTTTCAGTGGCCGGATTCTAGCAAATTGTTGAAAACCAATTTCTTGTTGACGTGTCACTTTATAGTACACATCTGCACGGCAGTGGAGTTTGGTCAAGACACAATTTAAAAAAAAAAAGAGTGATACCATATCAAAAACCAAACCTGGTAAAAGGGGTCGCCAAGTTTCGAATGGTTTGGACCTTCAAAGGAGTGATATCAACACACTAAAACATTCGCCAACCTAATCGCACCGAATAATACCTTGGACGTTAAATGAAAACTTGAACATTGCTACCGAAAGTAGCAATGTTCAAGTTTTCATTTAACCTTCGAACTATTAAACGGTGCATTAACTTGGCAAATGTTTTGGTGTGTTGATATCACTCCTTTGAAGGGACAAACCATTCAGAACTTGGCGACCCCTTTTACCAGTTTTGGTTTTTGATATTATTCTACTAACAATAAGGACTGTTTCAGAATGATGGATCATGGAAGTGTAGAAGGGATGTCATTGTTGTGTAGGAGTTCTTATGGTTATGTCCCGTTTCGCCAAATCCCGTTTCACCAAAAAGAAAGCAGATTAACAGCTTTTGCCTCAGGGGCCAGTCCCGTAACGCCAAATTCCGTTTCGCCAAATATCGTTCACGAAATTTTAGGCACACGAAAACTTTAAAACATTTAAACACGAACATTTATAACATGATAAAGGTCAGACATTTATAGACAAACACCCGATTTGCAGAATCTCATTTCGCAAAATAATTTGCTTTTAATAATTCTCTCGCTGCGGCTAAACACATAACATCAGAAACCACAACTAATAAAAAATTACTAACAATTAAGCATGCCTCTTTAACTTCTGTAATGTTAAATTTTTGAAGAATATTTTGATTTTTGTGAAACGGAATTTAGCAAAATGGAAATTCCCGTTTGGAAAAAGTTAACCATCAATAACTAACTGTTCTTAAAACAGAACCTAAACAGTGACGTAGTGACGCCGAAGCAATCTAAACAATTATATTTAAAGCGCACGTTTTTCCGTCTGTATTGCTAGTTTTCAAAACGCAAATAAATCAACTGGGCTTATTCTGCCACTACTTGTCTCTGTTAACTGTTTGCCTTTTAAAGCCTCATTACATAGAAATAAGATATTAAATTTCGTGTACGTAAATTTTATCAAATTCGTTGTGGCGAAACGGGATTTGGCGAAACGGGACAGGCCCCTGATGGCAAAACTTTGCTTTTTTTTTGGCTTTTTTTTGGGCGAAACGGGATTTGGCGAAACGGGAGTTCACCGTTCTTATTATCCTAGAGAAAAATGGCAATGTAAAAATCTATATGTGCACTGATAATAAATGAAGATATGTCCCCCTGTAATACGTCGTTTAAGTAACGACTTCTGGATAAGTATTGATAAATAAATAAATAAATAAATAAAT
>JAHWFP010173333.1:66567-85461 GCA_023313725.1 Lithobius niger
TAAATAAATAAATAAATAAATTTTAAAGTTTAAATTTTAAACTAAAAAAACTACGTAAATTAGGCTTAGACCGTCATTAGCTTATACGTGTCTACTCATCTATTTCTTAGTTTGTCTTGGTCCTGTTGATATTCAATGAATGTGCGTTTGCACTACCAGTTACTTTCCTATCACATCAAAAACCAAAACTGGTAAAAGGGGCCGCCAAGTTCCGAATGGTTCGGCCCTTCAAAGGAGTGATATCAACACACCAAAAGATTCGCCAAGTTAATCGCACCGCTTAATAGTTCGAAGGTTAAATGAAAACTAGAACATTGCTAATTTCGGTAGCAATGTTCAAGTTTTCTTTTAACGTCCAAAGTATTATTCGGTGCGATTAAGTTGGCGAATGTTTTGGTGTGTTGATATCACTCCTGTGAAGGGCCGAACCATTCGGAATTTGGCGGCCCCTTTTACCAGTTTTGTATTTTGATATGATATCAGTCCTTTTTTTTTAAATTGTGTATTAGACTCAACTCCATTACCGTGCAGATTATAAAGTGTCATGTCAATTGTAATTGTTGTAATTTGATTTATGCCGTTAGTTTTGGTGTGTTGATATTACTCCTTTGAAGGGCTGAACGACTCACAACTTGGCGGCCTCTTCACCAGTTTTTGCCTTTGTTTATTTTGCTTTGTTTTTAGACATGGTTTATTTTTCGTGAATTGGACGTGAATACAATTTCTTTGGCAACGTTGTTTAGATTCATCGTGCTACACTAGTATGTGTCTACACACGCACGTTAGTATACACGTTGTCATTGTCCAAACTTTGGATGTCCAATGAGAGACGATGCCGACAATACTAACAATGGTTATAACAATATTTTTGTACTTACGCGCCATCCCACGCCATCCTCGTTACACCCCTAGGCTCCAAACCATAAAAGGTACGCAGTTCGTATCGTTCTGTAGCCATTCGTCCAATTTCATAGCTGGAAACCTTCCCGTTATTTCGGTATCGATGAATAATCATCCTATGGAAATTAACATGGGGATGAGCGGACTAGAATTAGATAGCTAGTTACACATTTTCAACGTTATTGAGGGTCAGATTTTGCATTGAAAGCAGCTTAGCTAGCATTCCTACACGATTTAATTTTTGTCACGTGGGTCATTGCTCTTGATTTCAACATATTTAAGCTTTTATACCGCAGTATTATTTTTCCTCAAGTGCCTGAAATGTGCCCAACTATGCTTCACGATATAAGACACTGACGCTATGGCGCCGCGCTACAATGGTTTACAACCTCGCCAATTGAATTAATGTGATGTTTGTTGTGATGATTGTTACCGTGTGTCTAGATACAAAGGGTTAAAGGGTTTAACGAGCGTTAACCACTCCTGGTCATCTACCCGAAGCCCTAAGGCCCTATACACATACATACATTGAATACATACATACATTGAATCCTTTAACAATAGACAACTATTTAACACATCGGTAAGACGTAGGCTCGTTTTAAATGTGTTTTACTCGTGATGAAGAGACGTTCAAAGAGCGTCTTTGCAATAGTTTATGGCAATTATGACAACCAAGAGGATACAGAGCTACGGAACACACTAAACACGTTACACTGTATCCCTCAACTTAAGTGTACCTTGTTTACTGTTTTGTGAAACGTCATTTAGTTACTGCAACGAAAACGTTCCTTAATATGCTTTTCCAATTTAAATTTAATTTCCTTTTGCAATCTTTCATTAGCTAAGCGGACATGCATTGAATTAACACTTTAGATTCTTTATTCATCAAATTTTCAAATTCAATAAGAAAAATTCATGAGATGTGACACCTATCCATGTGTATCGACTAGTGCAGATAAAACGTTAAGCACCAGTCTTTTTATTTCATAAAATCAAAGATATTGCTTTGATTCTATTGTTGATGCCGTAGGTTTTGTCTTTAAATATTTCATACTTGTTTATTTTCACAGATCACTAACAAAATTCAAAAAAATTTGAAAATTTAGGGAACATTCAGTTACTTACAGTAGACGACCATCTTCTGGGCTCTGTCATCATCGTCAAAGTTTGAGGAGACATGGCACTTGTACGATCCCGTCATGTGTATGTTGGGCTGTCGAATACGTAGTGCCCGATGTTTGCTGTACGGATCTTCAGATACCTCATACTTAGTGTCCAACCGGCCACTCAGAACGCCAAGTGCCTGGGGGTCGGAGTAGTTAGCTATCCACTGGTACACCTGTTCACTTTCACGATACCATTTCACTACAATACTCTTCTTCTCGTCTTCATTGTATTCGTAATCACAGTCTAAAGTCAGTGGGTCTGTTGACCCGGCTTGTACCACGGTTGGCACCCGCAGGTCTTTGATTTCTAATCCCCATGAGCCTGAAAAAATGCAATAATAAAGCAAGTTAAAATATTACATTTTAATCCAAGTCACAAGTTGTTAAATAAGTTTATTTTCTCACAACATGAACTAGGTAAGGAAAAGTACTGTAGTGTGCATAGTTCTAAAACACAATCTGCCATAATTAGCAGAATGTGTTTGTAATTGGCTGCGGGCAAACATAATTTAAATGTAGCCGGTATTTTGTTACTAATGATTATTGTTACTAATACTGATTTCGTCTGTTTAGTTTTTTGTTGCCTGTGTGTTGGTCCAGGGCCGGAGTTGCTTTTGGTTAGTAGTAAGTTCTATTTAGCGTGAAAGGGTATAAGAGCAATAACCAGTGTCAGAATGTACGTACATGAATTTTCTTTGCTTTAGTAATTAGGCAAATATCGACGTTATTCACGTCGTATTTTCGACTAGAAAACGTTAAGCTGTGTCACAGACAATGACTTTTTGTTAGGCGACCAAAGTCTCGCGATCCAACAAGTTTCAGCCTTTTCTGTCGTTTTAAGGTAACTCTAACACACATAAATACATACTTTGACCAATACTGAACATCATAAAAATCATTTACCGTGTTAGAATATAAACTTTGACCACTACAAAGATTGAAGGCTGTCTCAGGGTATAAATATGATCGTTACCATTTTTACACGTTTAACATGCTTTAAGTTTCCGTTTTAATCAATGAGAAATTACAAAATAATACTTCACACCTTTATGAAACACATAGCTTTAGTTTTTCTATGCAGACGAAATGTGCATTACCTGTCCTTTTAGCATTTCCTTCCTTATGTGCGATTTGCCCTATAGAAAACTTGTAAACTTCCCTTCTGCGCATGCTCCAGCGGAGGCCTCCTATAAAAGTGTCAGCCTCGGCGTGTCAGCCTTTTTAAATCGTTGAAGTCAACGAAACATTAGTATCGTTGTAGCTGTAATGCTACTGCTCTACTTGACTTGGTTTCTAATTTGTATTTCTATTTATACAATGCAAAGATACGGGAACAAATATAAAAAATAAAAATAAAACTAGATTGACAGCCATACGATAGCACTACGATTAGTGCGGGTATTTGTATGCGTATAATTTTTTTCGCAGTTCTTTACGTCCTCTCGCTTCGTTCTTGGAAGGCACTTTCCCTCCCAATCCCAAACAATCCACCCGTTAGTTACGCCATTACCAGTCAATAACATGTACTTCAAATAATATTACAGCTAGCCTACTACTAGCTAAATTTGCGTCACTGGCTCATTGGCAGAAGCGGATTTATAGTAATGTTTATATATTTATATTTGTACTTGGCAGAGGCGGATTCCCCCCTTCAGGATAGACCTACCATTAATGCGGGCGTTTTACAGCTTGGTGTCGGCGTGTACGTAACTATAAGCTTTACTTGTGCAGCGCATTGTAACTTGATTTTTGCTTGATTCTGAAGTACCACACCACCGTTCAAGCAGCGAAAACTCAACGACAAACAGCCCCTTCAGACAATTCTATTAAAAATATTTGGTTTCCAGAGCATAGTTGAGATATTGCCCCATGAAAGTATTGCAATGAGATATTGCCCCATCAAAGTATTGCAACAGTACAAATCTTCGGACGTCGTGTAAGCACACATTGTTTATGCATTGCTGCTCGATTCCGAATGCCCCATCACCATTCATGCAGCGAAAACCCAATGACGAATAATACCTTCAAACAACTTCTCTTAAAAGGTTTTAAGAGATAGTTTTACAATAGACCATTTTGGAACGGCGTGATAGACAGTGTTGCACGTGCAATGCCATTGCCAAGCAGGGCTCTCTACAGTACTGGCCAGATCTTAGATGAAAAATAGTATACGCGACTGGGCTAGGCAATACGGCTGCCGAAAACGCCACTTATGCGATGAATCGGTATGTTGCTTTGTTCTTTCAACCGAGGGCGACACCGTCCATCCAAAAATACTAACGTTCCTTCCCTTGCAATCACTTTCTGGATACACGAACGTGTCGCTTTTTTTTCCAAGCGCAGAGAAATAGCTTAACTGTGGCAGAGCGATAACTTAAAAACTATTTAAAAATACTTTAATACATAATAAGAATTTGTCACGTAAATCTACGTAAAATTAAAATTATATTTTGAAAACCGCCACTAGATGCCAATATGTCGCGACTCTCTGTAAAAAAAAATTCACCGATGCGGTTTGCCAATTCCCGAACAGACCTCAAGAAATGGGACAGTCGTGGCGTCCATTTTGTCTACCCCCTCTACTTCGTTGTTGATCGGACCAGTTAGTTTACTGGCCATGGCCAAAGTAGCCTATATGCTGATCAATTGGTATCGCGAGCAGGATATTCAATCGGTTAAAGCTCTCAACCTTGGGCCATTCAGAAACAATCACCCGTGGGCACTGCGCGCCCTTGTGCATTGTTTCCGAATGGCGCGCGGTTTTCGGACATTAAACTTTACAGATTGAAACGGCATGATATTGACGGATTAGCAACTTAAACGGGAGCTTTACACGTTGTCATAAGTACAGCGTAAGGGCGCGTTTACGCTTCTCGCTCGCCGAACGCTGTTTGCTAGTAAAGCGTTTTTATTATCAGTTTCCCATTTTTACTAAATGAATGTGGTAATAGATAACAAATTAAAGGTATTATAAATAACAACACGGATAAAGAACAAAGTGCAAAAGTAATTTTGAACATTGCTACAACATTGTTATTTCATGCTATTTCCAAAATTTGCTATTCTCTCTCAAAAAACAGCTTCTAGCAGTGATCAAAGGCAGGTAGAATAAATAGCTGCTTGCAGCGAGAATTCAAAATCCAACATGGCGTCCATTTCGGGGTTATCAAATCAAAGACAAACCATCGAATGACGGCATTCAGAAATCAGTAAATCGTCTTGTACTGCAGTAAATTTTTTTTCTTTTTGTCATAAATCGACGCTGTCATGTTGCACATATCGTATGTTATGTCGCGAGGCACGAGGAGAATATCTGAGTCTGCGTTGTTGCCATGGTGACTACGTATAGACAACTCGAAAGCCGCATTTTCCAGTAAAGGCGAGAAACAGCTAGAAAATTAGTATCAAGAATTAATAGGGTTTGGGAGGAGAATTTGTAACTCTAAAAAGTCCCTATTGAAACACGTTAGATCGGTCCCCATTAGTTCAGTCCGAGTTTTCAGAGGGCGCCACGTGTTCCATCTGATAATTTTTTATCATTTTTCAGCCCAAATCTAAAGTAAACTAAATTACAACTAAGGTAGGATAAATAATAATTAAAAGCAAGCTAGTTCCGTTTAGTTTAGTTAAATTTTAGGCTAAAAACTGAATTGAAATACCCACATAAAACACATGGCGCCCTCTATAAACTAAGACTGAACTAATACGACTGTATCCAAGACGTTTCACTATGGGTCTCAGTCACAAATTCTCCTCCCCAACCCTATAAATTCTTGTTAGTATTTACCAAGCAAGAGCTAGTGAGCGATAAAACTGTCGTTACATAAACCCGCCCTAATAAGCAGCAACGATTCGTGATAGGCTTGGACAACATCAGAGGTGTAACTTCAAAATTCGGGCCCGGATGTGGCAGCAGTGGAGCCCCCCCTCATAACAAATTGCAGTTATTGGCACACAAGGTAAGACCACAGTGGAGGGCCCCTTTTATTAAAAAAAGAAATGCAGTTTTGCCATACAAGGCCAGAACCCAATAGAGGCCGCCTCCACCCCCTCCCCTTCATAAAAAATGTTTTTGCAACACAAGATGAGAGCCAAGTTTTCCTTTTTTTTTTAAATAGCAGTTGTTGCCACACATGGTAAGGGCCCAAAGAGCAACCTTTATAAAAAAAAAGCTGCGCAGTTTTTCCACACAAGGCTAGAACCCAGTGGAGGCCACCCCTTCCTCCATAAAAATTGCAGTTATGGCCACAAAGGCGATACCCCAGTGAGAGCCTCCCACTTCATAAACAAACAAAAAAACAAATAAGTTTTTGCAACAGAAGACATAACTTTTTCGCAAAACTATGGCAATAACTTACTTTCGGATATTTACAAACAGATTTAAATTGGGTCCAGTGAGGGGGCCCCCAAAGTCGGTGGGCCCACTGCCTAAAAGCTACTTGATACATTGCTAATACATTGCTAATTGATTTCAGATAAGAATAATATTTACGCAGTCTCCCACACTTTTGAAATTAACGCCATTTTAAAACAACCAGTACAGCTAAACTACAGATGTCTGAAAGGTATACCCAGTTATGGAAAATAAAGTCATACCTTCTTAATTCTTAATACTACAGTTCAGTGAATAGTAGCATTATTTTTCTCTTCCTTCTCTTGAGCGCCTTTTTTTTTTTTTGCAGTTCTGTTCTTTTTCTCTATTTCTAATCTTTCGTTCGTCCCATCTCAATTTACCAAGAAAGTAGCACCACCTACTTTGGTGTCGCCAAACAAGGCGTGTAAGAGGGTTTGCTTGTCAAGAAGCTTAAGGTTTCACCTTTTTTTTTTTAAAGTCAGCTCATATCATTTCTATTTTTTAGAAAGAATGCTGCACCACTCACATAGTATCGTCAGGGATAGGGCGTAAGAGGTTTTGCTTGTCAAGCAGCTTAAGTTATTTTGTCTTTATTTTAAATAAACACACGGATGTGTAGTAATAGGATCAGTGAAGTTGCAGAAACGTAAGACACGCAATGTCATCAAAGCTGTGTGGAACAAGAGGAACAAGAGTTTACGGTTCGATTTTTAAAATCAGGTGTCAAGCCCAAGTCAAAATTGGTGAAGCGTCAGTTTGTTGATCATAGGTAGGGATTACACCAGGTTGGGGAAGGAAGAGTTCAGTGCAACGGTTCAGATGGTGCCAACCTGTTGATGAATAACGCGGATCAGGTGATTGCGTATTGCTGTTTCTCTGGCTTTTGCCTTGAGGAGATAATCCTATGAAAGCTTGTGTGGACTGAGTATTAAGAATTAAGGTTGAATGGATGGGAACAGTATGTCAACATGCAATTCATTTAAATAACACACACCTTAATAAATGCTGGTCTTGATGAAGGCCATTTTCACACACCTAGTATGTGAAAAATCTGACACAATGAGAAGCGGCGAAATGTGATATGGAGACGGACAGACCTTGTAGCACAAGGCACATTTGTATTTGGCGACCTCAAATTTGCGTTTGGCTGTTGTACCTGTATCTGCTCTCCTTCTGGACAAAGTTGTAAAACGCGCCTTTTACTACCTCCCTAACTCTTGGAAACTGGGAAACTGTGGCACCTAACACTTTGACCTGGTAAAGCACTGGTAAAGCAGGACATGACAGGAAAACCAGCCTAATTCCGAGCAAGACTTTGAGCCCTAGATAATACCCAGAAGAAGGGCCTAGGTTATTTTGAAACATATTCACCTGTAACTGCTTTCACGCTGGTGAGGTTCCTCTTCATGTTATTGGTAGTATGCTACGGATGGGTAAGTTGCCACTTGGATGTCAATTGTGCATATTTGTATGGCATGTTACAAGAAGAGATTGACTTAAGACTAGCCCCAGGATACCCACTAGGAGGAAATGTAGCTTGGAGACTCCATAAATCTTTATATGGGCTTCAGCAATACAGTAGGAAATGGCATGAAGAGCTGGATAACTCTTTTCGAAGTCTGGGATTTGACAAACTACGTGCGACAAACTGCATCTACATGTATAAGCAAAAAGCAGTGATATTGATGTATGTTGAGCCATTTTCGCAAAAGACAACAAGACACTAGAGGAAATCATAGCTATCCTTGCCTGGAAGTACGATGTAAAGAATTTAGGAGAATTGCGACGATTCCTCGGTGTTGAATTTGAAAAGAAAGAAGGAGTTTGGATGATACATCAAAAGGGCTATGTAGAGGGAATGACACGTCACTTTGAATTGGACTATGTCAGACCTGTGACAGTGTACCTCGATGCTGGAATAGTTCTTACTGCACGCAAGACTCAAGTGATAGGGGTGGTGGATTCGACCCATTACCGATCAATGATAGGAGCACTAATGTTCGTATCGTCTAGGACCCGACTAGACACCATGTATGCAGTGATCGCCCAATCCCAATCAATAACAACCCAGGAGTAGACCACTGGAGAATGGTACAAAGAGTCCTTGTCTACACATACAAGACGGGAGAGCTTGGACTGCAATGTGAGCCCACATCACAAGCACCCATCATGAACTTTATCACATAGTCGTTCAACTGGGCATCCAACGTGTACGATAGAAAATCCTGGAGTGGATACATCGGATTTCTGTCAGGAATGCCCTTTACATAGAGAGCACAAAACCAAAGATGCATTGCGCTCTCCACTATGGAAGCAGAATTTGTTGGTTTATCTTCAGTCATGATTGAAGTACTATGGTTAACTGCAATCTGCAGGGAACTGACATGGATGCCAGTGCAAGTCCGAATCATACTGTTCTGCGACAATGAATTAGCCACAGCCTTTGCGAAAGACCATCAAGAAAAGATGCAGACCAAACATATTGATCTCCGCTACAAGTTAGTGCGAGAGGCCCTGACAGAACACATTTTTGTGCTACAGTTTGTATCATCCAAAAACAACGTGTCAGATATCTTTACGATGCTTGTCATGTATGCCGTTCGAACGACGTTGCCAAGCAGTTGTTCAATGAAAAACTGACGCAGAAAGTGGCCTGAGCATAAAGGGGTGGTATGTAGTGAAGTGTTTGTGATGCCCAGCCTTGTCACAACCTTTGTCAGTGGACTGACCTTCAATTCTTCCTATGCAGGAGGTTACTGTTGTGCAATGTGGACCCAAGCAAGATGTTTGGAACTTAATCTGTTGCCTGAAAACTTTTCAATAGCTACCTACAGATTAGTGTATCACATTGACCAGTGTATTATGGAATATGACAAGTCTCATAGTTTATTATTTGAAGAACCAGATAAGTAAACTGGCAGTTCCTATGAACCATTCCCTTGATCCTATGTTTTTTAATTTTCCAGTTTATGGACCGGAGTGTATACTTTTCTTGACATGAGAGTTTTCATCTCTTCGTCCATAGTCCTTTTCCAGACCTTCGCTTGTGATGACTGCATGGCTTTAGCCTAACTGATAGGTATCTTAATTTCAGTATAAAAGGCTTTTGAATTCCATTCAAAACCAGTTTGTGTTTGAGTTTCGGCATCATGTTCTTGATCTGTATTTTCTTCTTCTGTTCTTCTTCTATTCTTCTTTTGTATTCCCTTTCCACTTCATAAGTTCATGGAGGCGTCCGAAGTGCCTGCCAGCTTGATCTTGTTCTTCGTCGACACATGGAAGTGTCATTGTAGGAACTGGCTCTCCCTTAGCTAGTTCTCGATTTGTGACACTGTTCAAAATCAAATAACTTAACTTAATGACTGATCAAAAGGCAATTTGTTTTTTACGCAATATAATCCGATGTCTGTTATCGAACTTTGATGTGGGCCTCCTAGGTAATGATAGTAGAGGTCGGCTCTTCCTAATGCTTACCCAGATTGTTGAATGGCAGCCTCTCGCTCCCATCCTGTGGCAGTCTATTGGGATCGGCAAGCAATGTTGCTGGGTTTGCTTGACTATTCGTCAGCTTCTCCAGCAGACTGCTGGTGTAGCTTTAGCCTTTGACGCGCTCCCAGCCGAAGCCATGGCGCCAGTAGGAGAGAGGGACAATTTTGCTAGGTAAATCCCACAGGAAATTCCTAGGATCGACATGATCACGAGACATCACAGGGCACTTCTCTTCCCGAAAATTCCAGGGGTGGCTGAGATCGGATTCAAACCCGGGGACCTCTGACACATGAGATGGTGATGCTAACCATCAGGCCGCCTTGCACCATAGTGCTGGTGTAGCAGGCGCAACTTCAGTGCGTCTTGGCAGATAGTCTTAGCATTTAGGCTTTGGTTCTAGGGTTTCAGTACCATCTTGTTCACTAACGTCTTCTTCCAACCTCAATTCCATATATCCGCCTATTCTACGATTTAATCGTTGTGGTGCTTCTTGGCATCTTGGGCGCAATTTGTATATGCGCTATAGCGTACTTGGGCTAGATTCTTCATCTGGTTGAAATGCATCAAAATTTACCCTCTGGGCATTTCGTAGGACTTTGCAACCATTCCTCCTATCGTCAAACCTGACGCTTTGAGTGTCACTGACGAACTTCCCTTCATCCGGTAACCAACCTCTGTACGCTCTAGTCTTTATTGCATATCCTACAGAAACCCAAGTCTCGACCTTGGTTGAAGCTTTGCGCGTGATACCCGATCATCATAAACAAAACACAACGATCGTATTCTTATTAAATGACTAACACCTGGCTGCTTGTCAAAATACAGAGCATTCGGTATGTTGGTGTTCTGGCCATAATGATCTACACGATTCTTCACATACGATGTGGTGTTGACCATCTCTGCCCACCATTCTCCGGAAACTTTTGAAGATATCAGCATTGTTCGGATCACATCAAGTAATGTACGGTTCAGCAGTTCTGTGACTCCATTCATCTGTGGGCTGTAGATATTAGTTCTTTCCGCTCAAATTCCTAGTCGAGACAACTAATCCTCAAATTAACCGGCTCAGTATTCCATGTCGTTATCTGTATGTAGTCGGCAGACTTTTCATCCGGTTTCTCTTTCTGCGAGGGCAAGTATTCCTTGAACTTCACAAAGGCTTCATCCTTGGTCTTCACTGTGAAGATGACACTTCGCCCTGAGCAGTCATCGATGAATGAGATAAAATAACGTGCTCCCCCACATGACGTCACTGGTGAAGGCACAATTACATCGGAATGCACAAGTTCTGGTGGGGCTTCTCTCCATAATAGAAACATGGCGGGTATGTGTGGACTTCACGAGGTGGCATCCATCACAGGTGGGATTGTCGGTGGCCAAAGTCTTTACACATCTAACTTTCCCGTCTTTCACCATCTTCATTGCTTGTACACTCATATGTCGAAGGCGGCTATGCCAAATTTCTGTTCAGTCCAATGTTTCTCAGTTGAAGGCTGACTTGTCGACTCTAGCTGTGAGGCTGTAGGGTTCCGTGTCTCTTTGGATTCCACTTCTACCGTATACGACGCTCTTTGCCTTGGCAAGTACTTCATTCCCTCATCTGGTATTGACGACCTAAAAGGCTGGTGCCCGTGATAACTTCTTACCACAACTTCAGTGTCAATCCACTCAATATGTTTTCTGAATTCATAATAATAATATGTACATAAATATCAATTAAATCTGTCCATTCGCGTTAATGCATTAGCCTGTACACAATTCCCCAATACGTATGTGCACTGTGTTATTCAATTGCCTATCACCCGTATAGGTTTACTCACACACTGCAGTTAAATGTTTTTCACAGCAGGGTGTCTGCATTCCGTGTCTGGATATATAATTGGCATGTCCTCCATCAATGCCGACACTCAACCATGAATGTACTATTTCTATCCCGGCATACATCCAGGTTGTAAGATGATGATCGCTCCTCAAAATTTAAGATCTCTTCCCATAACTATGGACAAAATAAGAAAGATTTTCATTTAGCTTACTTCTGAAAATAATAAAATATTGAATTTGAATGTGTAGACGCTCACCATCATACTCCATTTGAGATGGAAAAATTAAACCGTAATTACGTGGCAGTGTTAGACAGGGTGAGAGGCGTGTAAAATTGTACTGGAACTTAGGTATATCTACTTGATAATAGGTTCCGCTTTTGTGACTGCTGTCCAAATCACTCGTTACATCAACTGCAACTCCCAAGTAAAATTTCAGTGGTTCCTTCCAACGTCGCTGCTTCGATTATGCAATAAGTTGGTTTTTATAATACTGCTCCTTCAACATCCTGGTTTAAATTTGAAACCAGTAGTTGATTCTTCGTTGGATTTGTAATCCCTATATTCGTACTTCGCCAGCTTGAATGGGTCGTTGTATCTGACCACACATTTGCATCTTGTAGTTTGGAGAAATATCAGTATTAAACTCTTGGGTCTCCGTAAGATAACATTAGCTCGTGCTAAGGAACGTTAGCACGAGGAAAGCAACGTTATTACTGCATGAGAAAAGATGAACTTTTTTGAATGGTGCAACGGCGTGAAAACTGACTATAGTATAGTAGTGAGTTTATTCCAACGTTTATTTCTCGCATCATAGTTATGATTCAAGTCTAAATTAACCCAGCGTGCATCAACATGTTAGAGGACAAATCACTTCGTAACCGCATCGTTAAATAATATGGACTCTCTGTTAGGTTTATAACCCATTATTCACATTAGAATTTCCTTTGTAGCTCACACGTATGCCTGTTCCCTCAATTACTACAGGGTCTGCATAACCCACATCGTATTTAATTTTTTTTTCTAAACAACTTAACTGTGAATAAGTTGCAGCATACTCAGGATCTATTGCAGGTGCGAGTTTGACTAAACACTTACAACCCTCACTGTCGTTTCCATTGAGGTTTAAACTACCCCACGCGATTCTT
Source organism: Lithobius niger (assembly GCA_023313725.1). Taxonomy (NCBI): domain Eukaryota; kingdom Metazoa; phylum Arthropoda; class Chilopoda; order Lithobiomorpha; family Lithobiidae; genus Lithobius; species Lithobius niger. The sequence continues at coordinate 79,448 of JAHWFP010173333.1, forward strand.
TAGTAGTTACATTGAAGTATCTTTTGTAGCTACATTGATATATTCTTTTGTAGCTACTTCATATTTTTCAGTTTTTATGTGTTTATTGTTTTATGTTAAAGTAACAATCGGAGTCTTTCTTCCTTTCTTCCTGTGCCAGATTTCAGATTTTTTGCATCGATTTCTAAAGCAATTACCTGCAAACAATTTGTAGCATATTCAGAATCTATACTGGGCGTGAGTTTATTCCAACGTTTATTTCTCGCATCATAGTTCTGATTCAAGTCAAAATTAACCCAGCGCGCATCAACATATTCTTTAGTGGCAACATCGCTATTTTCTATTGGTAACGTCGCTTCTTTAATTTAATTTCTCACTCTAAATGATGTCCATGTTACACCTCCAAGGTCTTGCGCTTGCTTACGACGTCTTCTAAATTGGATAACTGCGAAATAGTCGTTACATCTTGTGGGTTTATAACAGATGCGAGTTTAATTAGTCAGTTGCCGCATGTAGAAAATCATTGTGTCTTTCGAATCGACGTATTCTTTGGTAGATTGTGTAGGAGACTACATACTTTATAAGTTTATTTTTCGTGCTGTAATGTCCATCGGGCCTTTATGCCGGGCCTTTATGTCGGGCCTTTATGCAATGTCGGGCCTTTACAGCAATGTCGGGCCTTTATGCCGGGTGTAAGTCTCTTTATGTCGATTTTTAATTAGACCAATTGAGAATACCTTTCAGCATCTTCAGGCTCTACAGATGCTCCGACTTTGGTTCAACGTTCATTCTGCGTGTCGTAATCTTGGTTTCAATCCAAAGAAAAAAAGCCCACTCCCGGAGCTCCTTTTGCCTCTCTTTTCACCCTTTCAAAGGAATTTATTACCAATTCAATTCATAATAAACATACGAATTTATTTTTTCGTATTTAAAAAAAATTCTGAAAAAATAAAAATGGTGAAAGTTAAATTTAACATCTATCGTTTGTGGTGTTTTTTTTTTTTATTTATTCTTCAATGATATCGTTAATAATGTAAACCGGTTAACCTCAGATATGTGCGCAAATTTCCAAGATGATGGATAGCCATTAGGTGATTCCACTTTGACATGCGTTTTTATTTGTTGTTTTAAAGTTTTTATTGTGGTAAAGGAAAGCAATTACTTTCCAAAAATTAAAGCTTGTACATTTCATGTGCTTGTGGGTTTCCGTGGCCTTTCAGGAGGGCAATTTGTTTCAATATCATACTCGTTTTCTGCTATTTACACCAAAACCAACCAAAACCAAATTCATGAAATCCAGTTCAGTAAATTTTTGTTAGTTGTATTGGGTTCGACGACACCATAATCTACATTACTTCAAAGTTTCACAGTTCACGGGCAGTGCTGCATTTATCCTTTTTCAAGGAAAGGTGCAAGGAGGGGTTTAGCCTCCCCTGAACAAATAAACAAATAACAACGATAAACCATGATCAAAATATGATCAAAACCATGATCAAAATATGTTGAATTTTCACTCGTTTGACCCTCGACTCGTGATTTTGGAAAGATTGCACGAAAAGGCTTTTGGAAGATTTTTAAGTTAACATGAAATCGCAAACTGCGACTATTAAAGAGTTATCTGATAGGATTGCTGCCATCGAAATTTCAAACTTCCTCCAAGAAATAGAGCAAGGGGTTTCCAATATAGCAAATCGCAATGGTTACGAATCAAAAGTCAGGAGGTGTGCTTCGCAGCAATGGCGGTGTCAAATCTAGCCGCGCAAGAGGTGAGCCCATAAGCGCGCAGAGTGCAGGTGTTTCAACGCAAAGAAGTGTGAGTCAGCGCGACAGACACCGAAACCTATATGACGGCAGGGAGATGCCCCAACATGCTCGTACTTCAGGAATGCCTGCAATGGGGAGGGGGGGGGGTGTTTGACCACCGAATGATTTTGGATGTGTTGATGTTATCGATGAGGAGGTGGAAAGTAGCAAGGGAGGAGTATGAGAAAGACAGAGCGATGTGGAAAGTCCTGTTGGCATCGATATATGTGGAGTTTGAAGGACGGGTCTATTGTCAAGTTGAAGGAGCCCAAATGGCCTACTCTTACTCCTCAATAATCGCCGACATGGTTCCCCAACATCTGGACGAAATGGTACCGAAGTTGGGGTTTAGCATGAGAATTTCTAAGACGTTTGTGGACGACACCTACGCTGTGCTGAAGAAGAAGAAATTTAATGAGATAGTAACGAAGGTTAACAACTGGATGCCGGGGAGTGAAGTTACCATGGGGGAGAAAGGGATGGCACATTGTATTTTCTTGATGTCAAGGTGTGTAGACTCAAGGGAGGCCGAGTGTTGTATGAACAATACAAGAAACCAATGGCTACTATGAGTGGCAACCCCTACCAATCAGGCCACCCCAAAGAACAACTGAGGGCCATTGAGCTAAATGAATTTGATCAGTTGACAACAAACTTAAGCACGGATCATCTTGCCAACCCAGGTCTTGAGGAGGCCAAAGGTAAATACCTCAGCTTAGGCTACCCAGGTGGAAGGATTAATAAACTTATGAAGAAGGCAAAAGCTGTAGCAAAAGCAGGGAAGGCAGAGAGGAGGAAAGAGTAACCACAAGTGATCCAACCATGGATGAAAAACCCTGAGTGACACTCACCTACCTGTGGTGTATTTGGTTATACAGGAAGGAAAAGCCAATGGCTCAAGATGGGTTAAATAAATACGGATGCAAACCTATTTACGTTGCCTTTTGACTTATATGTCAGACAGCCTGAGCGGGGAATCGAACAGTATGGCTGAGCGGTAGGATCTCGGCCTTTGATTTCAAAGGTCGTTGGTTCAATTCCCCGCTCAGGCAGTCTGACATATAAATCTGACATATAATAAAAGGCAACGTAAATAGGTTTGCATCCGTATTTATGTGGTGGATTTGAGTTGCGCTGCTTATTCTATGTGACCAGAAGTGTTTGTTCAGGTAATGCTATATAAACAAGTGTTCCTCGGCTTGCTCTCGCCCGCTTGCAACCATGTAACTTGTCAACTGTAAATTTGTACATATAAGAACAACTTAATGAATTAGATAAGAAGATGCAACGAATTCCTGGCATGGTTCCTATTGATTAAACACGACAATTTTGGCCACGATGAAAATGGACTTAATTCAAGTAAAGTTTTGTTGTTAAAGATGAAGTTGGCTGTTGTCCGTCATTGACGTTAGGCCTAACCAACGTTAACCATGAGCACGAAGTGCTGTTTTGAAGAATTTGCGGCAATACCGACAAATGGGAGATTTATACTGAACGTTTGGAGCAATGTTTAGAAGCCAATGATGTTCCTGATGATAAGAAACGGGCTCTTTTCCTTTCTGTGTGTGGCTCCAATACTTATTCACTTTTGCGTGAATTGCTTACTCCAGATAAGCCCAGTGAGAAAACCTACGATGAAATTAAGACTACTTTAACACAGCAGTACTCGCCTAAGCCTTCTGAAATAGTGGAGAGGTGTACCTTTCGATTTGAGGAAACGTAAGGAATCTGAATCTGTTGCCTAATATGTTTCAGAATTACGTCGTTTAAGCCAGCATTGTAATTTCAAGGAAAAGCTTGAGGAGCGAAGACGTGATGCTCTTGTTCGAGGTATCAACGACAGCTATATCCAGCAACAGTTGTTTGCCGAGTCTACATTAACCCTTGATACAGCTGTAAAGCTACCCATAGCACTTAAGTCTGCAGCCAGGGATTCGAAGAGTACCATTCAAGCTACTGCATATGGTGATAATTTGCAAGGTGTTCACAAGGCCATGAAAGACAAACGTCTAGCAAGTTCAAATTCTAACAAGAACAGTGAAATCGTGTGCTACAGGAGTTGTGGTCCACATAAAGCTAATGTTTGCAAATTTATAGATGCCAAGTGTCACTCTGTTCAAAAGTGGGGCATATTTCTAAGGTCTGTAAGGGTAAGAAAAAGTTTAGTTCCACTTCTTCAGGTAAGCCTTTTGATGATAGACAACATGTTGTTCATCTTGTTGTTGCAAGACGTTCGTTCAGTGTACGAGGTCGCTGTTGAAGACCATTTGGGAAACAGTGATCATTGTATGGTATCCTTCAAGATCAACTCCGGCCTCTCCAGATACTTCCTCCTGCATCGTGACCAACCAAACCACCATACTGGGAAGATAAATTTTACTCTACTTAAATCATCGTTAGCCAATATTGATTGGGACAACCAAATCTTTAATGTTCACTCGAACATTAACCAGGCTTGGGACTGTTTCCAGCATACACTGGATAATCATGTCAGGCATTGTCGTTCCCCATACCAGCCAAAGAAACAGATACCTTTTGGCGTCCCACGGTGGATCTTGAAAATTCGGAATTCAAAATTGAGACGATGAAAGCAATACAAAGCAAATCCTAACACTTCAACGTTGTTAGCCTACAATGTTCAACGCAAACTTTACTCCTCTACGGTTGAATCCTGGCACTGCAAGCGGGAAGCCAATGCTATCCGCGAGGGAAACCCTGCCGCCCTTTTTCGTCTATACAGACATAAAACTGGTACCACACGCTCGCTTCCACCTTTGAAGATTGGAAGCTCTCACATCACTGATAACCTTGAAAAGGCAGAAGCCTTAAGCGGTGTCTTTGCTTTAAATGGCATTACTGACGACGTTACACCCCATGTATCCCCGTCGTCACTTGTTCCTCCCCCTGTCTCCTGCGCTGTCGTTTCCTTTCCCTCAAACCAAGTTCAAATGACCATTAACAGACTCAAACCTAGCCATGCTTGTGGTCCTGATGGTTTTTCTTCCTTTCTTTTTAAGCAAATTATTGTCAAAATTGGCTACCCTCTCTCCAGACTATTCTCGCTTTCATATGCTCAGGGGTGTCTCCCGTCCATCTGGAGCACCGCCACTGTGGTCCCAGTTTTTAAGAAGGGTTCTCCTTCGGATGTGCAGAATTACCGACCTATTGCCCTGACCTGCGTGGCCTGTAAAATCATGGAGTCCATTATTCGAGACCATGTTTTATTGTTCCTCCATGAGTTTTCCATTGTTCGTCCCGATCAATTTGGCTTTATGCCTGGCCGCTCCTCTACCCATCAACTTTTATTCGCACTTGATCACTGGACATCCGCTCTTGACATTGGCATCCCCTATGATATCATTTATTTCGATTTTCAGAAGGCGTTTGAGTCTGTCATACATCGTAAACTTCTACTTAAGCTTAGTGCGAATGGAATAGGTGGGGATCATTTGAACTGGATCTCTGCTTTTTAAGTAACCGTACTCAGCAGGTTTGTGTTGAAGGTTCACTCTCTTCACCTGTGAGGGTTTCTAGTGGGGTACCACAGGGGTCTGTCCTGGGGCCCATCCTCTTCGTAATCTATCTTAACGGCCTCACCTTTACTAACGAAAACAGTACGGGCTTTAAGTTTGCTGACGATCTAAAACTCGGGTCAGCAGTCCTCATAGATGAATGCTCTGCTGCACTAGAAACTGAGATTGTGAGAGTTGCTCATTGGTCGCATACCTGGCAGCTGCCTCTTTCGATACCAAAGTGCCATTCGTTCCATCTTGGGGCCCGCAACACTGGCCATCTCTACGTCTTAGAAAATCTACCTTTGCGATCTGAACTCGAAGTACGTGACCTGCGTGTTTGGTTTACCCCGGATTTAAAGCCATCCTTGCACTGTCAAAAGGTCAGTGCATTAGCTTTTGGCCGTCTAGGTATCGTAAACAGATGCTTTACATCTGGTAACCTCGCTACCAAGGTATGGGCTTTCAAGATCTTCGTACGACCTCTCCTCGAGTATGCTACCCCGGTCTGGTCCCCTGGCCTTCTCAAGGACATTGACCTGATTGAGTCGGTGCAACGCCGGTTTACTAAGGGCTTGCCTGGTCTCCGAGACGTAACACCTTCGGCACGATTGGAAAGGACAGAACTGGGTAGCTGGTTCGAATCCGGGTCATGCCACTCCGACGAAACGTAAGAGCATAAAGGTGGCTTACTGAACTACGTTATTTCTAGTGTATGAT
>JAHWFP010173333.1:85471-123472 GCA_023313725.1 Lithobius niger
GTTATTTCTAGTGTATGATTTTCGCTGTTGGCTTAATTTCCAATTTTTCTTATAAGATCCTTCACGGGTTTACTTCGGTTGACCTACCTTTTTTTGACTTATGCCAGCATAAACTTTCAACCAGAGGACATCCATGGAAGCTGAGTATTCAGGGTTCACACCTTGATTGTCGTCGCAACTTCTTTTCCATCCGGACCGTTCCAATTTGGAATGCTTTGGATGTCGACGTTGTCTCCCAGTCTACGTTGGCGGGTTTCCTTCGCATTCTGAAATCTCAGCCCTTGCATTCCTTTCTTAAACGTTGCCCGTAAACTTCATTTTCCCACATATCCACTCTCCTGTTTCTAACTTAATTATCCTTCAGTCCCGGTGTCAGTGGCTCGACACCCTTTCCGGGTTCTGACCACTTCCAGGTGGTAAAAAAGCAATATTATTATTATTATTATTATTATTTATTATTAAATAATAGAGGGATTCTGGAATTTCGGAACCGTTAACTAGAAATGAGTCAATTGATAGTTCAACAACATCTTTAGCTACTCCAACTCAATTAGTTGTGATCCGACCAAAAAGGTTGATTAAACCTGTAAGACATTTGATGTATGAGGAATGAGTAAAGCCCATTGTGTTTGGATTACTGCAATAGAGCAGGGATGGCGAACCTTTCTTTACATCAGTGCCAATAAAACATAAATTAGATTACTAAACATGCAGTGCGTGCCATATCAGTGCAACTTATTTCTTGCATGTCATATGGTAATTTTTCAATGTGTGGTTTGTATGTGAATAGCTTCATTTCGATGCATGCTTCGCTATTGTCTTCCAGTACCCAATTGTATGTGGTCGAATAGATCGATGGCACTAATAATGCAAACGCCAACTTTTTCACGTCGGCAAAGTCGCAAGGAAGTTTGTTCCATCAATGAAATATAAGTTATCTGTTTTTGGTAGTATTTTCTTGTTAGCCGGTTTCTGTGTTCAGGCCAGATCTACTTCTCTCTTGTCCAATTCCTTTAATTATTCATCATTCAATTCTTGAACGTGTTATATGCCGCAATATTATTATTATTATTATCACTTTATTACTTGAGTACTACAGACCCCAACGTCAGTCAGTTCTCACAATGCCCATGAGTCTTGCCTTTCATTGAAGCCGTACGTCACATCCGCATTGGACTGCCCCCATTGTTCATAATAAATTAATGTTCGTAGTGTTTGTGGGCCCATTGTTTGTAAACAGAAAAAGAGAAGGGGAGGGAAAAAAGTCAAAGCTGGCATGCTGTAGCAATTTATACGTGTGTTTATTTTGTTACGGAAAAATATGTCACCGTGCACTAATTTTTCGAAAGGTTCGCGTGCCACTAGAAAAACTCCTGCGGGCACCTTCCAGTACCCAATTGCGTGTGGTCAAATAGATAGATGTCGCTAATAACGCAAATGCCATCTTTTTCATGTCGGCAAAGTCGCAAAGAAGTTTGTTCCATCAATGAAATATAAGTTGTCTCGCATTTCATTGAAGCCGCACGTCACATCAGCATTGGACTACCCCCATTGTTCATAATAAGTAGTGGTTATTGGCATACTTTTGCAACAATGGTCCCTCTATACGTGATTTATTGTGATAGTTTTGTTCTTCTGAGGCTTAGCCGAGGCGTAAGCCGAGGCGTTAAGAGCCGAGGAAGCAAAACTATCACAATAAATCACGTATAGAGGAACCATTCTTGCAAAAGTATGCCAATAACTAATTTATGACCGTACTTTAAATACTTTTTTTCCGTTTGTGGAATGGATTCGAGTTGTTTCATGTCATTTTTCTTGGTTCAACAATTCCTGGCGTCAACAATCGTTGGCCGCTACAATGTTATTACATCAATAACCACGAGACTACGCTGGCGTAATTCTTTGTCGAATCCTTCTTCCGTGTTCTCAATATGGAGCCTGACTTGGGAGTTTTCAAATTAATCGATTTCTATAATGATGACGTCGAGGATAATGCTGCAGGTAATGTGGACATTAATTAATGCTACAGGTAATGTGGTAATGGGGGGGGGGGGGCCCCTAGCTTTACTCTTATTTTGTGCATTAGTAAAATATTTACGTGAAAATTTTTAGCACAGCGAGTGTGATAATGTTGAGTTCAAATTATCATATTTTCCGTTAGGTTCTTGAAAATGTTGGTTGCAAAAATAAAAAACTAATGTAGAATCGTGTTAGCGTTTACACAAAACAAGCCCGTTATTTTATGAAGCCGTTCGGTATTGTTCTTTGTTCTTCTCTTTGAAATTATTTTTGTCAAAACTTGGCAGCGAAAGTCCTGTTGACCTTCTCTCTGCCTACGTGATAAAACATTTATGTTGGCGTTATTGTTCATTGTTATAAGTGTAGCAATAAGTAACTTATTCTGACACTTAAACAATATGAACGCTGACAGGATAGCATAGAAACTTTAAAAGTGTACCAATAAGTGACACTTACAACAATACTGTATCCGACTTATTGATAACAATGAAAACGAAAAAAGTATGGTGATAACTTAATGTTCACAGTGTTTGTGGGCCCATTGTTAGTAAACAGAAAAAGAAAAGGGTTAGAAAAAAGTCAAAGCTGGCGTGCTGTAACAATTTATACGTGTGTTTATTTTGTTACGGAAAATATGTCATTGTGCACTAATTTTTCGAAAGGCTCACGTGCCACTAGAAAAGCTCCTGCATGCCACCTTTGGCATCCGGAGTATACACTGTCAAGCAAGACTCAACAGGTGAACCTGTCAGGTTTCGAGCAAGACTCGTCACCCAAGGCAACAAACAAAGGCAGGGACATGACTACCTAGCCCTAGCGCAGTACAATGCGAACCCTGGACCAGACCATTGGAGAAGTCTCCAACGTGTACTCCTGTATGCATTGACAACTCAAGACTTAGGTATCGTCTGTGAGCCAACAATGAAAGTGCCTGTACTCAGTTTTTACATGGACAGCTCTTGGGCTTCCAGCGTTTACGACCGGAATTCCTGGTCTAGGTATATGGGACTATTGTCCGGTATCCCCATATCCTGTAGAGCTCATAAACAGAGATGCATAGCCCTTTCAACGATGGAAGCGGAATTCCTAGTTGTTTGTTTAGTTGTTTATTCGTTTTTAAATTTTTTTAATTTTTGAAATTCTTGTTATTTGTACACGGACGAACCAACAACGAAGCAACAGAAAAACAGGTTTCACTAAGTTGCTATCATCGCAATGCCCCAATAATCTACACTTATCATCCTGTCCCTGTCGGTAATTTCGAATTTATCGTGTTGCTGTTCAGTCGGCTACGGATCGATTAGCAACGGGGGTTTAGTCAGCAAAAAAAGAACTTTTTTCTTCTGTCGAACGATTATTTCTTTTTTCTTTTTAGGTAATACATTTCTTATCGGACATTATCAGTTGAAAGGCTGTGGGAATTAAGAAGAGACTAGGGGGATGGAATGGGGCATTTCATTTGCAGTGAAATAAAAGTTACACTGGCTTAAAAATTAGCGAATAAATTAGATCTAGATTCGTATTTGCATCTAATGTTAAATTAAGCTGTAAGCGATTGGGAATAAACGGAAACAAGAAGGTAAAAGAATACGAAGGGATGCACATATTGACTACGACATTGGTTAATTGCACTCAGACAAATCGACCTTGTTTGGCCAACAACATGACACGCAGCTGAATAAATAACTACAGCAGGTTATCAGCTGAAAAACGTTGCGAGTGGAGCAAAAAGAGTGACAACGCAGAGCCGAAACCACGCAGAATAAACGTGGCTAAATTAAATTTGGCTGACGATTATTTAACCCCAATAAACGATAAAAATCAAGCTACAGTAGGCTACTGAGCCTTATCCAGAAATTAAGGATCGACCGGGTAACAAAAAACCGAGTCCGAGCCGAGTCCGAGTAATTATGAATACCCACCGAGCCGAGTCCGAGTAGTAAAAGCTGGTCGTAGATTCTCAATTTTTGCTTTATGTTTAATATGCAGCTTTTTTTGCTTTGGTTTCGTTCTTTTTTTTTTTTTTTTTTTTTTCTTTGCTTTCAGTCATTTTCATTTTGCTTTCGTCCAGTTTTGTATTGCACATAGTATAACAATGAACGAAAGCAAAAAAAAGGACGAAACCAACTTTAAAATACTGTAAAATACCAGTAATTCTTTCTTCCACATTTTTTAATTATAAACTTTACGTTATTAAATAAATTGAAGTCAAAAATTAAATTGACCAGCAATTCTTTGTTTCAATTCTTATTTTTTTCCAATTATTTTTTAAATAATGAAGTGAAATGAAAAATAAAATGCATTTTGGTTACTTTGTCTCACAATAGCCCTTTGTTGGCTTTAATCCTTTAAGCAACGATGTGGCCCAAGTGGAGTAACAACGTATATACGTCGAAACGTTTATGGGTAAGTGCGGGTAGAAAAATGCAATTTTCGGCCAAAATATCGACATGAAAAAAACTGAAATTCGCTACCCGATATGTTGTGTATCGATTTCTGTAAACAAAACGTTGTTAACGATGTCTATACTTTTATAAAAAGCACTTTAGTTGAGTGCAGTCTCACTAAAAACTGCAAAAATGTGGTGTTCATTCCTTTTTCCGAAGTTCAAGAACAAAAAACTGGTCATTTTCGAAAGCGGTAACGATCAAACCATTTGACTGGACAGTGGGCGTCGCCATCTTGGGTTAATTGAAAAGCCCGAATTCCCTTCTATCCGGGCCTCTCAACACATTTTCTCGATGCCCGTTTGGTATTGGCCAATCAGATGGAATGTAAGAGGCTGTTTCTGGCGGTCTCGAGCTGCCTTTCCAAAGCAATTGGAAGATCGCGTTTCCTGATTGGCCAGTTGGCACGACATGACCGATTTGGACGCTCTCATTGGGTGATTTTACAATGGCCGCCATGGCGCGCTTCGGATTTCATGTGAGCGCTTATGTTCAGTTCGTTGTTGAAAATCACGAGAAAGATAACGTTTCACAACATTAAAAAATGTAAAACATCAGCTGCGATGTACAACTAAATTGGAAAAGGAGCCTATAAACCTTCACACTATGGCTTATCAGGGTGGGAACAAAGATTTTTAGCGTAACTATCGCCGACTTACGGACACGTTTTCTCAACACGGAGATTTTCAATTTTAGTTCGTTTACAGCCCGTAATTAATAAAAATTGGTTCTCCGAAACTATTAAAGCAATTTATTTGATTTTTTCTGTGCACTTTAATGAATATATATTGCGTGCAAGTAGTTGTAGGGGGATCCAGAAGATATAAATGAAACTATGAAAATAAAAATAATTTTTTCAACAAATAATTATTACGCTGTTTGTACTCGGTCGAATTTTTACCGAGTCCGAGCCGGGTCAAAAATAGCATTACCCGGTACCGGGCCGGGTATTTACCCGGACTCGGTCGAACCCTACCAGAAATACATTAGGGGCATAGAGAAAATACTTGTATTTATTGAAATCCTACAAAGTGAACCTTTTATTAAAGTAATACAAATATAGGCCAGGTGGGAGGACATGCACAATGCAACATATTCTCCGTGTGTACTCATAGAAGAGAGAAAAGATCAGTCATGAGTCACAAAAAATATGTAATATCTTCCTTAACCCAAGGATACGGTCAACGAAAGGTCAATACTATTCAGTTTACTCAGTTGAATGTTTTCCTTGTTAAGTATACAGTTCATTGTGCCGAATTGAGGTGAGCTTTAGTGATTAAATTACAAGTATAAACATTAATTTTTTTTTTAAAGTAAAGAAGATTATGATAATTTTACGAGTGTTAATGACATTGACTTCACCATATCCTCTGTAGAATGAAAAAAAATGCACAGGAAACGGTCGATGAGGCAAACACTTTTTCTTGTTGCTGGAAAAAAATCCATAACCTGTTAATTTTTGTATTCATTGAGCCAATGGATGCGTTTCCCTGGAATTTTTTGGTGCTTTGCAGCTGCCGGTGTCGTAATCCTACTGCACAGGAGTTGTGTGCAGCCGTCCTTCACAAAAGCTCATTCGCGTTCGGCAATAATTTTTCCTCCACATTGTCACTACGCTACTTCGTTTCCCATATTTTACCTGAAACTCTTCTAGCCTCTGTTCGAAGGTAGGATGTCTCTACAGTCGCCCGCCGAGGATTTGGAGAACCCTCTCCTACCATGCCTTATGTTGCCTCCGATGCCGTTTCTCCTGCTCTCATCTGACCGCATTTGTCCACGGGACTACCGAATGCAACAAATGAAGACGCGACTGACACGAATGACATTTCTCCCATTCAAGCCAGCCAGCATTCTCCCACTTCTAGCCTTAACCTACCGACATTTTAAGCGGATTTCCAAGCCACCAGGTCGACCTACAATCAACTCAAGGGGCAGCACAAACGAATGTGCGCACTCGCTCAACCTCAGTATTCACTTAAAGAGCCCTTGGATCTCTCATTGCATTCGTCGCCAGGTGACCGTTCCTGCACGGGACAAAAGTAAACCGAATGATTGAACGAGTTCTAGCTGATTTTGGTCTCTGCCAACCACCCGTCATGTCGCCTCCCTCAATTTCGCATTTGGCAAAAGCAAAGCTAACGAATGACTGGGTGGCCACGACATCCAGTAGCAGCCACAAGCCCTCCCATTCGTCCATTTGTCATGATGCAAAGAAGAACTCTTCGTCACCCGTTCCTCACCATTCGGCTCATCCCTCAGCAACAGATCCTGCATTGCATGTGGCAATGCTACCCAAAATGAGACCGAACCTGGAGTCAGCTTCAGTCCTAAACCAACAACTGACGTATGACGCCAAACCGACGAATGATGTTCCGCCTGATCGATGCATTCGCTTCCATGACGATCCGGCGAATGAACACGCAACAACCATTCCACTTGCTGACTTGCTGAACAGTGGAAGAAGTAGTTTCCGACTGCTTTCTTTACAAACCATCGAAAACTGCAGACACACCAATTATCAACCGTGGGTTTTCAACAGGTTTTGGCTTTGCGTGTGAAAAAAAATGTCAAGCAACCAGCTCTATTAGGCCAATCTACAACAGTGGCACCATCACGAGACGAAGAGAGCCATTTGAATTGGACAAGGAACTTCCACCACCCAGGCCCGGCCGAGAGTCATCCTTTTTATACTCGTCTGGTGATGGTGCGACCGCAACAAAAACTTCGACACCTACCCAGAGTCGGAATTCTTAAATGCTGAATAATAGATGGATTTTGTTACAGCCCTTCACATTCCAAGGAAAGCCGAAATTCCAACATTCGTCCTTCTTGACAACTACAAATGCTTTCATCTTGGCCTGTATACTGCTTCACAAGCGGATGTGTTAGACACGGAAAGGAAATTACAGGATTGATTTCACAATTGTTTCAGAAAATCTGCTTTGCAACATATCACTTGATGAACTGGCTAACTCGGTTTCTTTTCAACTACCCTCCTTATGCGTGATGACTGGCTTTTAAATGACCAAGACATTACATCCTACTGTACAAAAAAGATTACATCATCCAACTTCTCAACCCGCTGGGCTTTGATTCAACCTAAAATCTGCAATTGTAATGCCCTCACTAGAAAGAATAGAGGACATCCTACTCCACATTCGTCAATACTGAAAGCAACATCAACATTCCCTCAACGAATTAACTCCGTCATTGGCAAGATGTAATCCATGGAGAATATTGTCCCCTAGGGGAGATGATGACCAGGTCATTCCACCACTACTGCTTAGACGTATGGGGGGGGGGGGGGGGCGGGGGGCGAACCACCCCAGTCAAACCGCCAATGCCCATCATCTGTACTTCTCAATGGAAACCCTCCTTAAGGACCCAACAAAATTTAAGCTTCATAATCAACCCATCCATGAGTGTGAAACTCTTTTCGTGGCCTGATTCCATCCTTAGCTCTTCACCTTGACGTTTCCCGTAAACCTAAAGCTAAAGAACCAATGAATCTGCAGAAGAACTACAAACCACTCTACAAAAAAACTTCCTGACGCAACGTAATGAAAACTGGTCGAAACCAAAATCCCAATCCTCAGTTAACGACAATCAACGCCCGTAACTCAACCAACCATTTCGTTAGAACCAGTACTTTTGGTCCAACAACACCTCTCGCTCATTCGCAAAACAAAAAGCTCGCATCGACAGAGGGACAGCTCCTGACAGAAGAAGCTGGCATTCGTAACGTGGAAGAAAAAGCAACTCAAGACGGGGCCAATGACGCAATTCGTCTGCTACAGTTCCCAGTTGGAGCACGCTGAAACATTTCTTCCCCACATGGAAAAAACTAACGGATAATCAACAAATACTGTCAACAGTTCAGCACGGATTTCGGCCAACATTCGTTTTGAAACCTTCTCTCGCTCATTCGCTTCCCTGGGAGCATTTGTCTCAAACGACCACACAACTTTCGGCAGAAATTTCACGAATTACTTCTCAAGAACACAATTCGGACCCAGGTTCTACAGCAGCAACATCTTCCTTCAACCAGACAAATCAGGAGGGGAAAGGATGACTTTCAACCAAAAACCTCTCAATCATTAGTTAAAAAACTCCTATTTCAAGATGGAGACCTTAGAAACGATCCGCCATTCACTAAAACTCTACGATTGGACTGTAGATCAATTGACTTAGAAGATGCCTATCTTCATGTTCCGCTCCACGAATCGATTCAGCACCTCTTCACATACCAAAACAAAGTCTTCCAATTCCGCTGTCTTCCATTCAGACTGAACGCAATCCCCAGAATTTTCACGCTGCTTCTGAAGCCCATCCTGGCTCACCTGGCTCGTCAAACTCCTCAAAAAGGCAAACATTCATGATGAACAAGCAACCAGACTTACAAGCAAAGCCATCAGAAGTTCAATGAACAGAATTTACGACAGCCATTGGTCAAGATGGTTTCCTTGGTGTGATGGTGTGAAAATAAATCCGGTCAAGCCCATTATTGCCGATCTGCTGAGATTTTTAAACACTCTTTTCAACGAAGGACTAAAAGGCTCCACAATCTTAGTTTACCGGTCAGCCTTCAACACTATCTTCAAGGCAGCGGGAAATTCAAAACTCCTTGACGACTATCGCATTTCGTCTCTCATCAAATCCTTCGAGATGGAAAGCCCAGACACAAGACGAATTTTTCCAGATTGGGACCTCTCCATCGTCCTACAGGCACTGTTAAAAGAACCATATGAGCCAATGCCTAACAGCCCCAATCTTCTCACTTAGAAACCCGTCTTTTTAGTAACCTTGGCCACTATCCTTCGCTGCAGCGAAATCCAAGCTCTTTCTGCCGATCCGGCATACTGCATATTAGTCCCCGGATTTCACCTACGTCGCCTTGACCCCAAGAGCGGATTTCCGAGCAAAAACACAATGCCCGTCCGAATTGTCCAAACCAATAACAATCCCCGCTCTAACTCACATCGTAGGACACGAACCTGAACGACACCTATGTTCAGAACGTGCTCTCCATTACTACATTTCAAGAACCACTAACGAAGAGCTATGCAAGGAAGAAATCAACTTTTTCTACCTTTTGCAAGGAATTTTGGTGAAACCTAAGAAGCCCCAGTAGCTCAATGGATAAGAGAAACAATCTTAAGCGCATACGAAAGCTCCGACATCAACTGCACAGAAAACGGCATAAGAGTGACGGCACACGAGTTGAGGGCAGTCTCCATCTCTTAGGTATTCCACAACTCCATTCCAGTTTCTGACCTCCTAACGGCCGCATCATGGCGAAACAGCTCCGTCTTCACATCCCACTTCTTTAGAGAAATGACGAAGCATGCCCATGTACTACATCGTCTGGACTCCATCGTTGCAGGCAGATCTGTGATCCAATCCTCTTATGTACTCAGAAAAGAAGCAAGTCCATCCATCGAGATGGAAGCAAGACTTCATCGCTAAATAAAATAGCCCTTTTCAGGGCCACCACATTTTACGAAAGAGATCCAACACTCCACTTTCTGTTTTCTGAATAAATTGCGAAGTTGGCAAACTTTTTGGAGGAAACCGGCTTGTAACCCAAGGGCGCCCGTCAAGGCGGTGCTCGCCACCAAACTTTGACGAGGTCTAATCTGTTAAGGCAATAATTAACAGGTTATGAATTTTTTTCCACCAACAAGAAACGTAAAAATTGTTTCTTTTGTTAAGAAAAAAAATACATAGCCAACCGGCCCTACCTCCCCTCTCGAGTCACCGCCTGACATATTGAGAGGAAAAAGTGATGGCCGAATGGAGGCGCAAATGCTCTTTTATAGAGGAGGGCTGCACATAACTCCTGCACAGTAGGGTTACGACGCCGGCGGTTACAAGGCACCGAAAAACCTCCAGGGAAACACATCCATTGGATCAATGAATGCAACAATTAACAGGTCATGTATGTTTTTCCTTAGCAAAGGAAACATTTTTCAGCCTTCATGGGGGCCGGCAAAATTACGTTTTTCTGTACCATCTTTCAGAACCACGGGAAATTCTAATTACATTTTATAATTTTTTCCATTTATTTTTATTTTATTATAGCTTCGGAGTAATAATGCTTACATATATTTTTTCAGAAAATAATATCCTAATATGGCTGAAAATACCCATTAAAGAATGCCGCTGTGTAAGGGCTCGTTTACGCAACGAGACCTTCTCGCTCGCCAAAAGCTATTTGCTTGGCAACCGTTAATTTCCCGTTTCTATTAAATGAATGCGGTAATAGACAACAAATTAAATGTATTATAAATAACAACACGGACAAAGAACAAAGTGCAACAGTCATTTTAAACATTGCTACAACATTGTTACCATTTCACGCTATTTCCAAAGTTTGCTGGTCTCGCTGAAAAAACAGCTTCTAGCAGTGAACACTCGACGGCAGAATAAATAGCTACTCGCAGCGAGAATTCAAAATCCAACATGACGTCCACTCCGGGGTTGTCGAATCGAAGACAAAACATTGACACCAGGCATTCAGAAATTTGTCCTTCGTCTTGTACTGCAATAAAAATTGTTTTCTAGTTGTCAGAAATCTACGCTGTCGTGTTGCACACTTCGTACGTCGTGTCGAGAGGCACGAGAAAGAGATTTACGTCCGCGTTGTTGCCATGGTTACTACGTATAAACAACTCGAAAGCCGAATTCTCTGGCAAAGGCGAGAAGCAGCCAGCAGATTTCGTATTGACCAAGTAAAAGCTGGTAAGCGAGAAAATTGTCCTTGTTAAACGCACCCTAAGATTGGACTGCGGTTTAAAGCCATTACTCTTAGATTGTATTTCGTTTATAAATTAGCGAATACAATTTTAGTAGGCCCTATTTACTTTTGGTCAGTCCTTATTTCCTTTTAAGCATTCTATAACCTATTTTTGTTAACCCTTTACCGACTGTGTTGCCGTACGGCTACAGCTGAGAAGTCAGTGAAAAAAACAGAGTCCAAATGTGCGCCCAAGCTATGAGAGGGGTCCCCGGGGACCCCCGAGCATAGCGGCCAGTGGTTAGCGTCGTCGTCTCCAAACCAACTGAGTACCGGTTCGAATCCCACAACCGACAGAGTTTCATATGGAACTTAGAAAAAAAAATGGTAGGATGTCATAGCTACCGTTAAAGCGTTAAACAACATTTTCCTTCGCCTTTTCCTATCCCTCTACCGACTGTGTTGCCGTGCGGCTACAGCTGACAAGTCAGTGAAAAAAACAGAGTCCAAATGCGCGCCCAAGCTATGTGAGGGCAAGCGGGCAAGAGGGCATAGCGGGCAAGCACAGCCCGGTGGTTAGCGTCGTCGTCTCCAAACCAACTGAGTAATGGATCGAATCCCACAACCGACAGAGTTTCGTGGATGTCACAGCTACCGTTAAAGGGTTAATAACCTATTTTTGGTTAGTGTTGTGGGCTAGTGCGGAATTGTATACTTTGAATTGTTAATAATCTATCGACAATATATTTTTTAACCTTAGTTAATAATCTTTATTTTGTTTTCAATGGTAATATATAGAACATGAGTCAGCATTTGGGAAAACAGGGAAAGTACTACAACATCTAATGCAATTCAATATATAAAATTGCAACAAGTTGAGTTTTGAACATGGAAGAGAGGACAATCACCTGCATATCGTAATAAAACGCTTTAGTATATAACGGCAAACAAATTCATACATTCTTTAATTTCTCGGAATATTTTTCCTCAAGTACCTGAAATGTGCCCAGCTATGCTTCAAGATATAAGACACTGACGCAATGGCGTCGCGCTACAATGGTGTACAACCTCGACAATTGAATTGATGTGATGTTTGTTGGCTAACTTGGCGCGACACACTAGCCTGTGTCTAGATAAACCATGAAAACGACTGATAATAAGCCTTTTATATTTTATTTTAAACTTTGTAACTAAAGTACTATATTACAAACAAAAACGTCAAGTGTGGCGTGAAAAAAGGAGTTATATGAATGAAGTTTACCCTTACATGTTAACATGTACATGGATAAAAATTGATGATTTTTAATTGAAATAATCAAATGTACAATTGAGGAAATTGCATCTGTTTAAGTGCTGTTGTGCTTTACGTTTTAAATATACGATTCGTAAAGCACAACAGCACTTTTCAGATGCAATTTTCTCAATTGTACATTTGATTATTTCAATTAAAAATTATCAATTTTTATCCGTGTACATTTTAACAAGTAAAGGGAACTTCAATCACACAACCCCGTTTTTTACGGCACACTTGACGTTTTTGTTTGTAATCCGTGTACCTTTTTTACGTCTATGGCGTTGCGCTACGAAGGGTTATGCATGCAGTCGATTGTTGTTGGCTACTTTGAAACAATTCAACTCAGCTCTGAAAGCCTGCATCTATGAAATAAATACGTCATTCTATCGTTTCTAGCTGTAACAACGTAGCTTAGTTTGGTTTAAATCTATACGTTTTTAGTTGAAACACGGGTTCTTTCGATCATTTATTAAGAGCCATGGCCCAAAGCCGTACGCCCTGCAACACTAAATACACATAAAATGACATAACACAGATCGCACATAACCTTGAGAACACAGATCGTACACACCCTTGAGTCCTTGCAAGGAGTTGGTGCCATCAATTCACCATCCGCCTCACCACCGCAGCTCTCTTCCCGCCCACCTTCTCTCTCCCATGTAGGGAAAGTTCCAGTGGGCGACACGCACAAACAGAAACACTGCACCACGTGCATCATAATCCTTGCTGCAGGTGACGCACACACCACACTCTGTATTCACAGAGCACTGCACAAATCGCCGCACTTCTACGCCACTGTGCACAAGTCACCTTCCTCCCACCTTCTCTGTCCCATCTAGGGAAAGTTCCAGTGGGCCGGACACTCCACTTCTCGCAACCGCACAAAAGCAACAGCGACGCCACTCTCCCAACCACCGTCAACTGCAGTGCCCTGGTGAGAGAACAGGAGATCCACACTAAATTAAACTTACCCCTGCCAACCAACACCGTATCACACACTCACCCCTGCTACCCGACAAAATTTCGCGACCATTTTCAGTCTCATGAACGGTTGACGGGTTCTTTCACGAACATTTATTGGGAGCCATGGCCCACAGCCGTATGCCCCCCCCCCCCCATCCACAACATCAACAACAACAACAGCAACAACAACAACTTCAACAATCACCTTTTTAACAGACATAACACGTGCACGAAGAATGAATCTGGAGTTTGCTGAGTGGCATTGTTCCCTAATTACAATGGTTAAAACAATGAAAACAGTCAAAATGATCGTTCAGGGACCTGTAACTCTGGAACTCGACCAATTGAAAAAGTGGTCTCTCTGAGGATGAAGCTCAGGGAAATTTCTGGCTTAGATCATGTTTCAGATTTTAGGTAAGTACAGTAGTTTTTTCTGAAACCGAGTCACACAAGAAGAAGAACAACAACAACAAGTGAACAGTTTTCAAATTAACGTCTGGCTCCTTACATTTACTCTTGCACGGAATTGCATAAAGGTTAGTACAAATATACCTTCCATATCTATCTACTATCTGGCCAAGTCTGGTTGAAATATATTGAATAGGAACGGATAAATTAATAATTTTAGTTTTGCGGGAAAGAGGACTTCAATCATCGCCGTGTATGATAAAGTTATATTTGACGTCACAGGTTTGGAATCCTGGTGGGAGGCCCATACAGAGTACTTAGTTGTTAACTCCAGTTTACACTAGAGTTTTTACTCTAAACATAGTTTCGAACTTACGAGCACCTACGTTTCTCCGAGGTTTCTTTGCTACGGTTTTCCAAATCACAGAAATTACTCTGGCATTAAATAAAGAATGAATCACAAGGTAAAGGGTCTGCAAACAGTCTGCATTAAAGACTCGCCTTGTGAGAATACATGCAACACTAATCTGAGAAACAAAAGAAAAGACAACTAGCTCGACTGATACTCAAACCCAAGAATTCCTGCATACTAGGCTCGGTGCCGTAACCACTGTGCTAACGGAACGAACCCTTGCTACAGGCTCCAGCAAAGGTCGTGCAAGAAGTTCTGGATTCGAGTCCTAGTCGGGGCAGTTGTTTCTTCTTTTTTCTCAGATCAGTGTATTCTGTATTTTCACAAGGCCATTCTTTAATGCAGACTACTTCGTTAACATTTCACCTCGTGATTCATTCTTTATTAATTTCTTGCGTAATATCTGGTGGAGGCCAAGAAGCAATACTGCAAAAAATAAGTATCTTAATCTAAGATGTGACAGAATCTTACATTTGCATCCGTTTTAAAGGTGTTTTCCCCCAATCTTAGAAGACAGATGCTTTGGTAGGCATCCTTTATATCAGCATCTTATAATGCTGACAACTCATCATGACAACGTCTATTAAAATTCAACTATCTTATTTCTATTTGTTTGTGTAATTAGCTGTACGAATCTGACAGACTAGGCATCTTAGCTGCAATACACCTTGTGAAAAAAGACGGCTCAATCACAAGACATTTTAATCCTTGTAACCTGACTATTGAAGAATGTAAAATAATGTTGGTTAGCCACCATAGCTTAACTCAGCGTTTGCAATCGTTATGGAAGTCAACAGTTTGCTACTTTTCGTTAATTTCTTAGGTGTTTCAGCATTAATTAAAGAATTTGATTTTTTTAGAACATGACTACAGTTCACTTCGGATCAGCATAATAATTGTTTTCATTCCAAATATAGTAAATATGCAGTGAAGTTTCAGAGCGTTGTGATTGGTTAGGCTCTTGACTTTATGGTGACTTACTATTCTCAGATCGCTTCTCAAGCATTTGGGATGGTCTAGAAATATTTTCTTCTATAATTTATCATTGCTTTAATACTGTTTCAGGAAAAGAACAAGTTTTTTCTTAAGTGCTCAACAACATCTGGTGGAAAAAGGGGAAGGGCTTGAGCGAGTATGATCTTTTTTCACCACATACATGAAATTATTTTAATTAAAGTGTTAGTAATACGTATTTAATGTGTATTGGTTCCATTCATGGTTCCTTTACCTGCCTTCATTTATGTGCTATTTTAGGAACAAATATTAAACCAAAAACACAAAGAGTTTTTAAAACCCCTATTCGCATAATAACAATGACCGGAGTTTTAATTTCAATATTTGACAAGGTTCAAATTATTATAGGATAGTGTTAACCAAAAACAATTTTCCCATCTAAAACACTGCAACTTATTTATTTTCCAACTCGTAAACTGCCACCTGAGAATGTTAGCAACTTCACTTCGTTTCCGATTTAATACAATGTGCCGTCTTAAAATGATGGCATCTTTTGCTTGTTTCACAACGTAAAATAAATTACCATCTGAAAAGGTCAGTAACTTAGTCCGTTTTGTAGCTTAAATTAGGTTGACATATTAAAATGCTGGCGCATTTGCCAGTTACCTCACTTAAAATAAACTTGCGGAGTCGCTCGCTTTGCTCGCTCATTCCGTGTTGTCTCGCTATGCTCGAGTACATTATTGTTGCAACTGATATGCCTCAGACAGACATACCATACCAAAAACAATCTACTGTTGTTGGCCCAATGTTAAAAATAAAACATCTGAATGGCGTAGCTAAGTTACACGTCGAGTAAACACTACAGCAACACATTTGTGCACTGAATATGAAACCTGTCTTATTTTTTACTTTGATGTAGTTATACCTTTCTCCAAACAATCAAATGAGTTTGATTGCAACACTTGTATGGTTTGATTTTTGCGCTCACTGGCTAACAAAACGCTGATTTTCGTTCGCTTCGTTCGCTAAATCAGCACACCTCCCTTCAGTCGTCCCTCCCATGGTTAGAGTAAATATACCAATGAAGCTCTGATTATTTTAAAAAAGAACAAACTCGATTATGGTTAACTGACGGGAATGTAATTTCTTTCAGTGACATATCCTGCAGACCCTATCGCAAACCCGACCTTCCATGCACTGAAATTTCCAAATTTCCATGGGAAATAAAGAGAAATACCTATCGTAGCATACGGGGACTGCAGTGAAGCCTAGTGTGCGGTCATATGGACGAAAACTTCTACGTGTCCTCCTGTTGCTGGGAATCGAACCGGGGTCGTCCGAATACATGTTGACTGCTTTAACTTCTATGACACTACCACGAGACTATACTTTACTCTGCAGTCCACGTGTACTACGACTGGTGTTTCTATATATCTTTCTATATATTTTTTAACGAATTATTTTTCCCGAACAATTCATCGAATCAACAACTAATACAGAAATAGTAAAGGAATTAAATGTACTAACTTAACCTAATACAAATTGTCATAAACGATAAAAACGGTAAACGCAACTTAACAACAGTTGGATGAACCAACAACTAATACAGAAGTTATAAAGTAATTAAATACACCTAACATAACCTAACCAAACCTAAGGCAAAGTGGCAATATTAAACCGATAAATATGGCAATGCAACTAAACTAACGTTTTAACTGTAATAGCTAAAAGAATTAAATAGTACCGTAATAAATCAACTTAATCTAAAACTAAATGTAATACTAAATATAAATATAAAATCTTAAGCTTAATCTAAATTTAAATCTAAATTCTAAAAATAAATCTAAAACTAAATAATAGACCATTGCTGCGTCAACTGAATACTCATTAAAGTAAAACAAAACGACGGCACACTAAAATTCGGAGGTAACTTAGGTATTCAGTATCCAAGAAATCGTACAAAACCACATTAAACCAAAAGTAAACGTAATTCTAACAGTAATTAATCAAAATGAAAACGGTAACGAAAACTCCACAAAAGTCTACAACGAAGTCGACTCGTGAGTATCAAACACCATGCTACCAGCAGCGGTGCAATGGACGATGTTGCCATGAACTTGCTAAGTTATTTTTCTGGCTCCTGCGTTTGCATTGTAAAGATAACTTATTTTCGGTTTTGTGTTCAGTTCTGGAACACACTACTAATACAACAATAATGAACCACAGCAGTAATGGTTCGTTCACTGCATAGCTGGTTCTGCATTGTTGCGCACGTCGAAAGTTGACAAGACATACCTGATACAAAATTTGTCAGGTTTGCACATAGTGCCATGAAAGAACAAAGCCGCCGTGGACTGAGTATGGGTAAGAAGAATGCAGTGTGGTGGACACCTACCTGTGTCGTATAGCCCATTTACACCGCGACGACATGAACAACCGCTAAGTTACAACCGGCAGTCGCTATGACAACCAGCCCCTCAGGCAGTCATACGCAGTCGTTCGCTGTCGATCGTAGTAAACGCAACTTTTTATTTTTGCTGTTGCTGACCGACGTCACCCACCGACAGACCAATGGCTGACAAACCGCTACGAACACGATCGGCGAAATGCAAGATGGTGGCGGAGAACACTTCGATGCTTCGCTTAATGCTCGTTGCTTACACGAACATCGCTGCAACGACATAATTATAGAGAACAGCTAAAAAATTATGCTATTCAATGGCGGTATGCTTTATTAAATAAAACGGAGATGATTGGTCGTTTAGGCACAACGTCACCACGTAGCCCAGTTTTGAAAAGTAAGCATCCTAGCTCTACTCATTCTGCAGCGTTGGTTGGTCCGTTGCTGGCTGTTCGTTGGTTGGTCGTGCTAGTGTGATAGGGTCTAATTTTTAGTGATGTTGGTCGCCGCCGTTCCTTGCTTTTGTCGTTCGTTTGTCGTGGTGGTCTGCACCAGCTATTAGCCATAAGGGATAAGCGTCGGACTTGGCAACGGTTTCAGCGATGCAGGTCAGATCAACGGTGGTTTGAGCATGTTTGCATAGCACAGGAAACTAGGATTCTCCTCCGTAAGGAGGAGGCGCAGTTCGAGCAAGGATCTGTGCTCAGGTTTCGGTAGGGCTTCCGCTTTCCATGGTTTGGGCCTTGGTCCGTCCGCAGGACACCCTTTTTGCAGTTTCTTGGGCGTTCGGTGATGCTGGGGAAGTCCTGCGGGGCCCTCAGATGGCGGAGGCATTCAATGACAGCTTAACGGAGGTTTACGGCTCCCTGTTGGGGCCCGCTCACCCTGTGAGGGGAAGGGGAGGGAACAGAATGGATGGGTCGGACTCCGCTTTTGATATTTTAGAACTGTCAGCGGCGCTGGCGGCCTGTCGCACGGACAGCACGACTGGCATTGACGGGGTGTCATATGGGGACTTGCAGGGCCTGGATGGCAATGGTTGCGGGGCGCTACTGGAATTTTATCAGAGCCGGTTTGACGGGGCTCAGCTGCCCAGGTCCTGGATGTTTTCCGTTTTGACATTGGTTCTGGGCAGAGGCAAGGTGCGTTCCTCTGTTAAGAATTACAGGCCAATTGCTCTCTTGTCGTGTGCTCGTAAGGTGATGATGGTCTTCCGGCGGGAACAGGTGTGTGTGGCTTCACTTCAGGTGGATGGCACCCTGGTCCGTACTTCCTCCAAAGTACAATACCTTGGGCTCTGGCTGAATTCACAGCTCACCTGGGTGCATGACGTTGGGGCGGTCAAGAAGAGCATTGCGGTGCGTCTGAATGTTTTGAAGTCATTAGCTGGTAACAGGTCGGTAGCAAGGCGTCACACTATTGTTACCTTTTACAGGGTGTACCTGCGCTCGTGTACAGATTTTCACATCCCAGTGTTAGCTAGCTCTCGGCGGGCCCTTGGAGGAGTTCAGGTGGCCCTAAACGAATGTCTTCGAGTGGTCTTGGGCTGCTTGCCCTCCACGCCAGTCGATGCCCTCCATGTTGAGGTTGGTGAGTCACCGGTGGTTTAATGTGCTGAGGAGCTTTTGGTTAGGCTTTGTTTGCGTGCCATTGCCAGGGGTCCTACTGACCCCCTGGCCCATATCTTGCAGGATTATATGCTGCTGTCTCAAAGAGCCCACGAACTGCTGGGTGCTCTGGGGTTGGGGCATCCCTTCTCCGTCAATGCGGACTGGATGGCCTCCCGGGTCCGGTTGTAGTCCACCTGCTGTCCCCGTGGGTGTGGGCTAGGGTGGCTGACGCAGCCCTTTGGGAGTTAGTTACTCGCTAGGTGTACTCCCGTCGGCCTTTGTGGCGAGCTCGTCTCCGTCTCGGTAGCCCTTGATATTGGTGCTGATTTTCAGTTATTGGAGTTTTGTGTCATGACAGACTCGTCGGAGGGACTTGGGTTTCTCCGCCAGTGCTTCCGAATGCTGACGATTGCCCATCCAGTGGCTCTGGAGGTCGGGTGGAAATTATTTGCCTTGGGCAGGCAGGTGTGACAGTGACCATTGGCTGGATTAAGGGCCATTCTGAGGAGTTCGGCAACGAGCTGGTGGATAGTTTGGCTCAGTGTGAAGCTGGTGGTGGTCGTTATTCTCTGGACCCGCGTGACCTCCGTCCAGTGGTGAGAAGGTTTTTTTTCAGGAGGAATGGGCAGTGACCTGGTCCACTAGTGCGACTGGTCATCGGCTTTTCGCTCTTCATCCTTCAACTTCTTGCCTGCGACTTCTGAACGGCCTCTCCCGCAATGATGCAGGTTTGGTGTCACGCCTGCGGACTGGAGATGTTCAACTCCGAGTGCATCTTTTACGTCTGGGTTGGACACGTACGTGTATTTGTCTGTGTGGGAATGGGGATGAGGCGGCCGGTCATTCCCTGTTTGAGTACCCCCTTTGGGCTGCATACCGTCGTTTTGTGATGGGTGGTGAGGC
Organism: Lithobius niger; assembly: GCA_023313725.1. NCBI lineage: Eukaryota > Metazoa > Arthropoda > Chilopoda > Lithobiomorpha > Lithobiidae > Lithobius > Lithobius niger. Next base: position 105,622 of record JAHWFP010173333.1, read on the forward strand.
GGACCCATTGAGTGAGGTTTTGGGGCTACCACCCCATTCGGTGTCGGGTCGCCACTCTGTGCGTCGGGTTCTCGGTTTCCGTCGGGCTACTCTGCGTTTTGAGGAGTAACTGGTTTTGGCCCCTTGTTCTTCGCTCGTCTCGTGAGTTGGGGTTTTGCTGTGGGCAACGGTGTTGCGGTGGACTGTTCTGGTGTTTTGTTGTTTTCTTTGGTACGGTTGTGTGTAGTACGGTTAGCGTAAGTTAGATATAAGTACTGTAGAATAGCAATGAGCGTGTAGCTTGCAGGCTGTTAGGCTCAATAAAATAAAATTAAATTAAATTAAACAATGCACAAAGGAGAGACAATACTGGACCACAAAATCAAGCAAGAGAGACAATTATGGTCAACGAGCTGTAGCAGGGATTTGCCACATTCCAAGCCAAAAAAAGAATATAAAAAATTAACATTTTCATTGTCGTGGGGGTGGTTTTCCACTTTTTCGGGTTCAAAGGGCAACAATAGATCCAAAAAATACGTCTAAACAAAAATGGCTTTCATTTCCTATAGTTTAATACCTTTCTCCGCCTTGAAGCTACTTTATTTCCAGAGGGGAAGATGAACAAACCCAACCAGGTCAAATTCCATCTTTTTAATGATGACTAGCGGAGTCGCTCGGTCATTCCACCGCATCAGTTTCATTAAAAGATTCAGTTTATGCTTGGTTAGTTGGTTGGTTGGTTGGGGTAGTTCGTCTTCTCCTCTGGAAGTAGAAGGCCACAAATATGAGAAGTTTGTCAAAAGAAAGCAAATTAATCCGTTCTTTGTGTAGGCGTATTTTTAAAGTCCGAGCTGGGTCCTAAATGACCGAAATTAACGAAAAATGACCATTTGCAACAATCAGCAACAATCACCCAACAATGTTTCAACAAAACATTACGACATGATTATTGTAATTTTTTCTGTGGAAGCCTCGAATCGTCCCGAAAGCCCATTAACTATGGTCTAACGGCAACCGACCAACGAGGAGCGAGTCAATAACTTGTTTAAATTTGAAGTCATTCATCAAGTCGATAGTGACAAATCCAATACAAAAGTTTACTCGTTTAGCAGTAACGGAAAGATAGAAAAAGATTACATGATAAATACTAAATGACGTAAATAAAATATATTGACAACAAAAAATAGGGTGAACAATATTTCTACGCCAGCATCTGTATAATTTCAAACCGCAATATACTAGCATTTGTGTTTACTTAAAGCCTTCTGCCGGCTACCGCCTTATTTGTGCTAAAACATGAGCAGCTTGGGTACGAGTAGTGTCTTGTGTAGGCCTAAATAGCATTCAAAACGTGGGGTTTTCACTTGACGTGCTGCAGCTGTTTTTCCAAGTGAGGGAGTCATCAGAAAGTGTAGTGATAAGAAGCGGATGGCAAAATCTGTGCTGAGCGTAGCGTAAAGAAAAAAAATCTTAAAATAAGCGAAACAAGAAACCCATGTCAAGTGTAGTACTAACACAAATTAAAAGTGACCATTTTTAGTTTTGTTTATCATTTGTATTATGAACTGATGCACTAAGAAAAAAGCGCGCATTATTTGGATCACTTCCTTGAACATTTGTTTGAGCATTTTTGCTGGGAGTGACTGTCAGCACCATAAGAGTTGCAACAAGAAATCTCCTCGAGCGCAGCGAGACGCGGCTGAACAAAAATGGCTTTAATTTCCTTTTGTATAATACCTTTCTCCACCTTGACGCTACTTTATGTCCAGAGGGGAAGATGAACAAACCCAGCTAGGCTCAAATTCCATCTTTTTAATGATGACCAGCGGAGTCGCTCGCTTCGCTCGCTCATTCCGCCACGTCTCGCTGCGACTTTAAAAATACGCCTGCACAAAGAACGGATTAATTTGCTTTCTTTTGACAAACTTCTCATATTTGTGGCCTTCTACTTCCAGAGGAGAAGACGAACTACCCCAACCAACCAACCAAGCATCCAACCAAGCATAAACTGAATCTTTTAAACGAGGAAAGACTAGCGGAGTTGCTCGCTTCGCTCGCTCATTCCGCCGCGTCTCGCTGCGCTTGAGGAGATTTCTGTTGCAACTCATATGGAGCTGACAGACACTCCCAGCAAAAATTATCAAATAAATCTTCAAGGAAGTGATCCGAATAATGTCAGCGTTTTTCTTAGTGCATCAGTTTATAATACAAATGAGAAACAAAACTAAAAATGGTCAAATAAGTTCAATGTAGCAAAAGTGTTTCACGTGTTTTCTTTTATCCAACGTAGAAAGTCGGTCACTTCAACTACTGTATAGATATTTATCCTACAACTTACTAAAAGTGTTTAAGAAAAAGTGCTGTTTCTGATGACAAACGCTGATTTTCGTTCGATTGCTCAGTCAATCAGCGTAACCTCTGAAACGTGACCACCACCACAGCCAACCTCCATGAACCACATATCAACAGAAAACGCAACGGTTTGAACGTAAGTTAGGCCTACACAAGACACTCGTTCCCAAAGGCTGCTCATGTTTTACCACAAATAAGGAGGGAACCGGCTGATTGCCTTACGTAAACACAAATGCTCGAATATTGTTGGTTGAAATGATACAAATGCAGACGCAAAAATATTCTTGGCACCCTTTTCTGGTGTCTGTATATTTTCTATACGCAATTTAGTATTTAGTATTTAATTGGTGAAAGGTAGCCTTGACTGTAAGGTTTGACCTCAATTTTCCATGTTAAAGCCGAAATTTGGAAGCTTAATTTGTCTGCCGTCGTTCAACATTTTCTACTGAAATTGGGTATGTAAGCCTTGTGGGACTTGGCCAACACGTGTACCAACTTTTATTAATTTCCGATTTGTCAGATTGGAGATCTGGACTTAAGCTGGAATCGTGAGTTACATTTTTTTCTTATACGGTGGTGATAGACTTTGGACACGTTTATACAATGGTCTCTATAGACTAAACCATTTGTCGTAGAAAGCTGGTTCTTAGCTCATTTGAAAGATCTATTTCCGGAGATGTGCCCTTTATAGAAATAGAATTTCAATTGGTCGTCCCGTTCCGGAGTTACGAGACCCTGAATGATTCATTTGATTGTTTTACATTGTTTTAAACATTGTTTTTATGCAACAATGCCAATCAGCAAACCCAGACGCAAGGCGTAGATTGAAGATTAAGCAAATGCTAACAATGGTGGTAAGGCAACAATTTACCTGTACGTGAGACGAAACATTATCCTTTTAAAGAAATGATTTATGTAATTTCACTCATGATTTCACGTCACTCTCCCGTGTAAAAGCTAAAACGTCCGTTGCCCATTTGGCTTGCCATCCTATATTAAAAATAACGGAGAAAGTTGCTGATAGAGTGCTGCGAACAAACCTACTTGGGTTTAAAAAAAGACTCGCACTGAATGGGCGACCGATTGCAACGAGTACTGAAAACCAACTTGGTATGTCGAAGTATAGGAAAACAAAAATCAGCTCGTTTGATGTTTAAGGTAAGGTTTAACTGATCCGAAGTCGAAACAGCAAAGTAACACAAATAAACTTTCCTGCAAGGTTTAGCAGTGTTCCTGTACGGTTTAGTCCTCGTGAAATCTTACTGCTGTATTTAACCATTATATATGCGTAAATAAAATTAAAACCATATCCCAACTTTAAAAATTATTAAGAATAATATAGTGTATAATAGTATAATCTACATACTCGCCTACTATCGGGACTAAATTTGTCAGCAATACTCTAATCAAGTTGTCTCCTTTCCGTTCATCTTATTGACACATACACCACTTTTCAAGATTTCAAATTCAAGACTTCAAGACGGGTATTTTATTTTTATTTTCAACGACATTTCCAGGTTTTCAAGGAGTCGCACGAACCCTGAATTACTTAATCTGTAGGTCTGTATCTCGATCAGCCTTTGTACATCGTTGTTTTATGTCCGGCGACATCCCTACTAAGGTCTGGACGTTTAAGGTATTCGTGCGTCCTATCCTAGAATATGCCACTCCTGTTTTGTCCCCATACTTGCTTGGCGACATCGATCGTGTTGAGAAAGTCCAGCGCCGTTTTACAAAAAGTCTACCAGGGTTTAGAAACCTCGAGTATGGTGAACGTCTGCGCAGAACTGGCCTGGATTTGTTGGAGATCCGTCGACTCTGGTTCGATCTTATCTTGGTCTTTAAGATTCTTCGGGGCCTTGTCTGGGTTGGTCTCCCTTTCTTTGATTTTGCACCTCACTTTGATGTGCACTTTCTTTGATGTGCACCCGGGGACATGACTGGAAACTGGCCTACCCCATTTCGCATTTGGACTGTCGTCATAACTTCTTTTCTGTCCGGGTTATACCGATATGGAATGGCCTTAGCAAGGAGACTGTTGGGTCTCCCTCCCTTGCCAGGTTTCGCCGCCTTCTTCGTAGGGAACCCCTTGATAAGCATTTGAAGCGCCTCAATGATTATTAACCACTTTGATCACCTCTTCATAATCTAGGAGCAGTGTTAGTGGGTCACCCCCTTCTGTCACCCTTCCACGTCCGTGGTAAATGTGCTTATTATTATTATTATTATTATTATTATTATTAAGCACACTAAAAGTATGGTTTTTACGATTTTTCAGCGATGTAGTTTACCCAAGAAGAGAGAACCAATCGACCTATCGTGTTTTAAAGTAAAAACTTTAAAAACATGTGAAGATAGCAGTAAGGTTTCACGTGGACTAAACAATACTGGAACACTGCGTATGTGAAACCTTACAGGAAAGTTTATTTCCGTTACTTTGCTGTTTTGACTTTGGATCAGTTAAACCTTACTTTAAACATCAAACGATCTCGTTTTTGTTTTCAAAATTGTAATTTTCTGTCTTTGTGTTGCTGCTAAACGATTATTCTCTTGTCGTAGATTTGTCAGTTATTATAGAATCGATTAATGACTCGAGTTTAAAACGGGTAATAAAATAATACTGCCCAAAACTACGCGTGTTTACTGATTATTACTGAGAACAACAAGTTATTGGCTCGCTCCTCGTCGTTCCGTTGCCACCAGACCATTGTTTATGATAATTTCTAAAGAAAAATTTGGCAACAATAATGACGTCATGTATTGTTGAGGCATTGTTGGGTGATTGTTGCTGATCAATGCAAATGGTTATTTTTCATTAATTTCGGTCATTTAAGACCCAGTTCGGACTTTAAAAATACGCGCTCGAGGAGATAATTGTTGCAACTCTTATGCTGCTGTCACACAGCCCCAACAAAAATGATGACGCAAATGTTGAAGGAAGTGATCCGAATAAAGAAAATTTTTTTCTAATGCTGTAGTTCATAAACAAACGATAAACTAAACTAAAAATAATGTAAAAAATTTGAATGGAGCAGTAAGGTTTCACATGGAGTAAAACACTACAGGCTGTAATAGTAAAACACTACTATTGGTATGTAAAATAAGAAGCTTATAAATACAAACACGTCCATACGACGTAGGAGTAACTAAGTTGTAACTCTTACTTTGTATTCCACCACTTGTCATAAGGTCGCCTGGGAGAGAAGCTGTGCAGTTTGCTTCATGAATTCTGATCAAGGGTTGTTCACGAGAACTGGCGTGGAACCGGGAGGCAAGTCACGCAAGTTCTACTCCAGTTAGCCTTGGCCAACAACGCTTCTTCTGCACTTCAAAGTCGTTTAAACGCTTTGCGAAACAATACGATCTTGAATGAAAGCCATGCCTTCAGAGTACTAAAGTGTACCCAATGATGCTCATCTTTTACCAGAATGTTATTGGATTATTACCACGTGAAGAGTTGGGCAAATGGCTTAACGTAAACAATGTAGAATCTTGCTGTTTGAAACGTTACAAAATACGGGCGTACAAATATTCTTGACACCCTTTTTTGTTATTAATATTTAGTATTTAGTATTTAGTATTTTCTTACTTTGCGTACTAATTTAAAACGAGTATTCGGTTCTGCTGAGATACAACAAGTAACAAAACAATGTTGCGAAATATTCCGGTGTTTAGCGATTGTCACTGATGAAGGCAACAAGTTATAAGCTTGCTCCTCTTTACTGTTGCCGCCAGTCCATTTGTTGATGGGCGTTCCTGAAAACTTTGAAAAAAACTTTGGTCCACAACAACGGATTTTGGTCATCACTGTCTGACGTCATGTATTGTTGCGTGATTGTTGCTGATTGTTGTGTGATTCTTGCGGGAATTTGTTTTCCACTTACTTGGAGGTTATAAATTCATTTTCGGACATAAAGAATAGGCCTAAACAACGCATGGTTTTCTGACCATTCTTTCGACATATTTCTCATATTTGTAGCCGTCTATTTCCAGAGGAGAAGACGAACAAACAAGTTTCCAACCGACAAACCAACCAACCAACCAAGCAGCCACAAATTACATCTTTTTAATGATGTGGACTAGCGGAGTCGCTCGCTTCGCTCGCTCATTCCACCGCGTCTCGCTGCGCTCGAGGAGATTTCTTGTTGCAACTCATATGATACTGACAGACACTCTCAGCAAAAATTATCAAACAAATGTTCAAGGAAGTCATCCGAATAATGTATGAGTTTTTCTTAGGGCACAGTTCATAACACAAATGATAAACAAAACTAAAAATGGTCAAATAAGTTCAATGTAGCAGTAGTGTTTCACGTGTTTTCTTTTATCCAACGGAGAAAGTCGGTCATTTCCACTACTGAATAATATTTATCCTACAATTTACTAAAAGTGTTTAAGAAAAAGTGCTGTTTCTGATGACAAACGTTGATTTTCGTTCGCTTCGCTCACTCAATCAACACAACCTCAGAAACGTGACAACCACCACAGCCGACCACCATCAACAGACCATACCACGGTTTTTAGTTTAAACAAAACTAAAAATGGTCAAATAACGTCCGAATAAAGTGCGTGTTTTTCGTAGTGCAACTGATATGGTACTGACAGACAAACCCAGCATAAATAATCAAGCAAATGTTCACATGGAAGTGAACCGAACATTGTGCCTGTTTTTCTTAGTGAATCACTTCATTATACAAATGGTAAACAACACTAAAAATGGTCAAATAGTGTCATTCCAGAGTTATAATGTTAGCATTCTGTATCTAACCTGTAACACGTTTGTGCTGGGGCCAATGGCCTTTTATCCAATGTAGAAAGTCGGTCATTTTCACTATGAATGAATATTTAGCCTATATTATCACGGCCGGCAGGCAGTGCTTATTAGCGTTCGTTTACGCACGAGAATTTTCAAAAACTGAGGCGGAGGAGCGGCTACCAATATGAAAATGTTACATGTAACAATGGTGCAATAAAGACGTGAGGCGCACAAGATCGGATAAGAGATCATTCGAACAAGATGTAGCAATACTTGGGCACGGGGAAAGTAACATTATAGTCGTATCTTGTTCATTCCTGAAATAAACTGTTAACTCGTTGTTGAGAACCAAAGTAAAACGGTCCTAATTTTATCTTAAATCATCAAGATATAAACCGTAGGATGCAATATCCTTAATTTTGAGGTCTAAAAATTGGGCGGCCGACACGACTGAATGACTTATTATTTAGTTCTTCAATGCGGGCTTCGGGTAGCCAGTTGATTTGTTTCGGCGATTGTTTGCCACGATATTGCATCTGCCTGCAACAATGCAAAAGCAACTCCCCATCAAAACGATACATGCTAAATCTACATAAAAATTCTGGATCCCGGCTGAGCTGATAAAAAAAAGAGCTAAGAATATAAAAGTTAAAACAATCACTTTAATCGCTTCCCATTATTTTGGTGCACGTGTAATGTCTTTGCTACGGTGCCTAACAATTCATGGTGCACGTGCTAAGAATTGAAAATTATCGTCCAAACCGTTGATTGTTGATAGGTAAAATGAAAGAATCCATTCCGGGTGCTGCAGACATAGGGCCTTAGGGCTTCGTCGGGCAGACGACAGGGTGCGGTTAACGCTCGTTATAACCCTTTGAAAGAATCCATGTATCAGCTAAATGCGTATAGTTTTAAATCAAACTAAGCTACGTTGTTAATTTCGAGGCAGCCTCGAAATTGGCAACTGGAAACGATGCAGTGGCTTATTTAATTCGCAGATGAAGGCTTTCAGAACTGAGCTGAATTGTTTCAAAGTGGACAACAACAATCACTGCTGAGGACGAGGCTGATCATTGCTATCTTGCAAATTAGTCGTCTACAATCAAAGCTCTGTGAGTGAAAACAAAACAATAATCAGATGAATAATCGGGTGAATCAGATGGGTGAATGCACAAATGTAAAGTGGATAAGTGACCCAGTGAAGCTTGCTATTCGACGGCACTGAAGCGAGGAAAGCAACTCAGTGTCTGTGCGAATGAAAGCAAGTCGACAAGTTCGATAGGAGGAGGAATCACCCCCAGGAAATGGAAAGGAAGAGAGGATTTTTCTTTCTGGTATGGAATTGCGTCGTGCCACTAGTGTGTAGAGCTATGCAAATGAGTTAGCCGGGTTCGTGCTGCCCCACCGACCTATTGGACAAATTCAGCACATACTGAAGGTCAGTATTTTACAGATAGTAAGAAACGTAAATTTTAACATTGAGCATTAGTCATGATGTAGATATCTTGGGTCTTTTGGAACCAAGTTGCCATTAGGCGCTATACCTTTCACACCAGGCTTTAGCGGTTTAGCGAGCCCGGGCAACTCTGGAATTCGTGTATTTGTTGTAAGTAGCGTACCTTTTGTTTTGCCAACTCTACCAATCTACTCTAATGTGGATGCCTGTATAATTAGGGTTTGGGGGAGAGTGAGTGGGTAACTGTGGGACTTTATTCATATCGTTGGGCCTCTCAATGGTGGGACTGGTCTCAATGGATTAAAGCATTCCCTAAGCCATCAATTTTGGGGAGAGATTTTAACGCCCATCATTGGTTTTGGGGTGGTACGCACTGCGACGCACGGGGGAAAATGTTAATTGGTTCGCTTGGTGAGTTGGGTTTGGAAGTTGTTCAGAATGGAACTCCAACCTTTGTTAGGCACTGCGGTAACAATATCCAGAAATCAGTTTTGGACATGTTTTTGTGCTTCCCGGGAATTGCTCATGGCTTTTCGTTTGAGGTCTCTCAGGACTTGAGGGGCAGTGACCACTTCCCGGTGGCATTGTTTCAAAAAGGTACGGGTTTCATGAAGCAAGCCCAGGATCAGTCAAAGCGCCCAAGAGTTGGGATGGGTACTTTCGGAAGTTGGGTATCTCGTTGGATAAAGAAAGACCAACGGAAAAGTCGCTTGTGCCCTAGTGTGAAATCCAGGTTCCCTGTCTGGTGGACAGATGTGTGCACCAGAGCTGTTGGAGATCGACGGTGATCCTGGCAGCGGTTTAGGCGATTTCCGTCTGACGAACGTTGGTTTGAGTTTGTGGGAATCTCGAATGAGTCACGCTTCGTTCTGCAGTAAGAGAAGTCATTATTTGGGAAGAGACTTTGTGATAAGATTACTGCTGGTCTACCCATTGCCAATGTGTGGAAACTTGTTCGTCTCCAGGACCCACGCTCGATGATTGCCTGGGTTTTGGATATTCTGGAGATGTTATTCGTGGGCCCAGGATGGCACAGGCTTTTAACGACAATTTTTCGCATGTTTTCAGCTCTCCGAAGGGGCCTCGTCCCCCACCACTGCTGCGCTTGATCTGCTTGCATTCGTCTCAGCGGGATGCACCGATCTCATTATCTGAACTCGATGTGTCTTTGTCTTAATAAATACGGATGCAAACCTATTTACGTTGCCTTTTGGACTTATATGTCAGACTGTCTCAGTGGGGAATCGAACCCGGGACCTTTGAAATCAAAGGACAAGGTCCTACCGCTGAGCCATACTGACACGGCCGTGTCAGTATGGCTCAGCGGTAGGACCTTGGCCTTTGATTTCAACGGTCCCGGGTTCGATTCCCCGCAGAGGCAGTCTGACATATAAGTCCAAAGGGCAACGTAAATAGGTTTGCATCCGTATTTATTAAACCAATCTCGAGCCCATTGGCTTTCCGTCCCGTGTATGTCTTTGTCTTTGTGCCGCTCTTGTAGAGATGATGGTATTGACGCCGTATCGTATTAAGGCCTCTCCAGACAGAAGAGAATTTCATGCGAAGCTATGCGTAACTACGTGCCTACAAGGTCAACATTGCAGCAATCGTGTGGTTGGTGTTGCGTTAAGGACGAATATTGAAGTCTTTTTTACACCATAGTACGTCGGCGTGCAGCCGCGAGCAGCCAGTCTGGTTAGGGCATTATGATCTGAGGAATCTTATCGAACAGGGGCGTTTGGAGCTGGTTGCCTTGTTCCAGGGTTGTTTTGAAGGGGCTCCAACCCCTCCCACGTGGTTGTTCTCTGTCTTAACGCCGGTTCTTGGGCGGGCTAAACCCCGTTCTTCGGTCACGAGCTACCGGCCGATTGCACTGTTGTCATGCGTCAGGAAAGTTTATGAGAGGATCCTTGTGCGGCAGTTGGAGTGGGTACTAGAGGTCTCAGAGAGACTCTTCAGCGCTCAGTTTGGCTTTAGGCGCCATCGTGGTGCTCAGGATGCTATTTTATATCTCGAAGCTGGTATACGTGAAGCGTGGGCTGGCAGCAAGATTGCTGTTTGTGTGTTTTTGGATATAGCAAACCGTTCATTGTTGATGATAAAATGAAATTGGCAGCTGGAAACGATGCTATGGCTTATTTAATTCGCAGAGGAAGGCTTTCAGAGCTGAGCTCCGGGCAAACGGGTACCGGCTGCGTTGTGCCCGGGAACAGTGCTTGAGCATGCCAATTTTTAAAACGGTGCGTCCAGTGATTTGAGCCATAGGATGCGCTGATTGAGTGAGCGATGCGAACGAAAATCATCGTTTGTCACCCAGTATGCGCAAAAATTGGATTGAAGAACCTTAATTCCGTGAAAGCGTTTCTTAGTCAGTGTGCGCGAAAATAGGAGTGGGAGTGGGGAGTGGGAGTGGGGCCGGGAGGAAGAAGAAGTGGATCTGTAAACTTAATTCATGGGCGGCCCCGTGCATAGCACGGGCTTCCTCTAGTCAAGACGCAAAAATAATAGACATCGGACGAAGCTTGGGCGGAACATGAACCTAATTATGCATTTCTAATGCTCAGTTTTTTCGCAAACAAAATTGGGTGGACAGAAGAGAAAGAAGAGAAAAAAAGCCAACAAATTAATTAAACAAAAAACGGCTTTGCCGATTAGAAAAAAAGGATTAGAGCTCGTATCCCCATACTCACAGCTGTCAAGGAACACGAATAAAAACGGATTAGAGTTCACTTGAACGCAACGAACTCCAATTTGAACTCCAATTCCAGGGAACAAGGATTGTAAAGTGCCAGCCTTCACACAAAATACACATATAGCCATTCACAAGAATTAGACTTAAAATGTAAAACGCTGACAAATTTTTAAAAAACCTGCATAATACACCAATTAAGTGCATGCATACGCACAAACATTAAACATTTCAAATACAAACAGTGTTCACTTCCTGACATAACCATTGAGTAAAACGAATCCTTGTTACCTGGAATTGGAGTTCAAATTATAGTTCGTTGCGTTCAAGTGAACTCTCATCCGTTTTTATTCGTGTTCCTTGAGAGCTGTGAGTTTGGGGATACGAGCTCTAATCCTTCTTTCTAAACGGCAAAGCCGTGTTTGTTCAGTTAATTAGTTACTAAATGTATTAAGAAAAAAGTACTGTTTCCGATGACAAACGGTGATTTCGTTCGCTTCGCTCACTCAATTAGCACAAACATTTCCTCAGAATCGTGACTTGATTCAATGTAACCACTAAGAACCACACGTCACTTGAAATTTTTTGCAGCACCCCACTTTACATGGGTTTTCTTGTTTCACTTATTTTAAGAATTTTTCTTTACGTCCTGCTCAGTAGAGATTTTTCCATCGGCTTCTTACCACTTCTCTTTCTGATGACCCCTCACTTGGCGAAACAGTTACAGAACATCAATTAAAAACGCCACAGTTTGAATACAAGTTACGCCTACACAAAACAGTAGTAACTCGTATCCAAACCTGCTCGTGTTTTAGTTTAAATAAGAAAGGAACCGTCATATGACTTTACGTAAACACTAATGCTCGAATATTGCCGTTTGAAATGATACAGATGCACACGTAAAAATATTCTTTGCACCCTTTACTGGTGTCAATATATTTTCTACACGCAATTTAGTATTTAGCGTTTAATTTTTTTTCTGTCTTTGTGGTACTGCTAAACGATTGTTCTCTTGTCCTGGATTTGTCAGTTTTTAGAATTTCAATGAACAACTCCAAGTTTAATACGGGTAATAAAATAGTACTGCGAAAAGCTACGCGTCTTTACTGATTGTTACTGAGAACAACAATTTATTGACTCGCTCCTCGTTGGTGCGTTTACGCCAGACCATTGTTGATGGATGTTCCAGATAATTTCGAAAAAAATTAGGCAACATGACGTCATGTATTGTTGAGGCATTGTTGGGTGATTGTTGCAAATGATAATTTTTTATTAATTTCGGTCATTTAGGACCCAGCTCGGACTTTAAAAATATGCCTACACAACGAACGGGTTATTTGCTTTCTTTCGACAAACTTCTCATATTTGCAGCCTTCTACTTTCAGGGTAGAAGATGATCATCACCAACAAACCAAGCATAAATTGTATCTTTCTAATTGCCGGTTGGAAAACATCCACTACCTGTAAATTAAATTGCATTCAGTTCCTGAGTGCTCGTTACCCTGGAGGATTTTATACTCTCGAGATACGCCCAGCTCAGACACCCACCTGCACATGCGCGGGTCCAGCGCGCGCAGGCCCTCCATAAATAGTGCTACGCATCAGCCAGTCATCTCTTTTCCTCCACGCAATCGTCACGGTTGCTTCGCTCTGTTACCCGCCATCTTGGTTTTCGTTCGTCGTTCGCCGTTCGCCGATCTTTGAAGCCCATCACATCTTTTGTCGTTCCCGTTCGCCGGTCTTTGAAGCTCATCGCACCGCCCGCCGCTCCCGTCGCCGTTCAGCGGTCTTTGCAGCTCATCGCACCGTGCGTCTTCTTGCTCACGTCTGTCAGCCTTAAGCTCATTCCCGTTCGCCGCTCGTCAGTCTTGAAGACCAACGCATCGTTCGTTGGTCTTGAAGCTCAACGCAAGCCCCAGAGGCCGCCGCGTCAACATTACTGCCGTCGCTCCCGTTCGCAGTCCACCTGCCACTACATGAAGAGGCCTTCCGTTCGTCGTTCGTCATTCGTCGTTTCCGTTCGCAAGATCCGCCACTACATGAAGAGGTCTTCCGTTCGTCATTCGCGTTCTCAGTCCAACCACCGCTACATGAAGAGGTCCAAGCAAGTGAAGCATTCACCGTTCGTCGCTCGCCGTTCACCTGCTACACAAGGAAGACTCCCGTTCGTTCCCGTTCGTCGTTCATCAGTCGACGTTCACCTGCTACATAAAGGACCGTACACACCACAACGTCACCGTCTCCGTTGTCCGGCTCCGTCTCCGGCAAAGCAACGCTTAAAAACGGAGACCACTGCCACACCTGTCCGCCAAGAACGCTTGCTGACCCCTTTATTCCCACCTCCCCCAAGTAAAAGAAATGTAATCGTCCGAATGCAAAACTGTAGGTACGCATTAAATTGGGGTCATTCGTGCCACTAAAACCAATTTGGCCGAGTGCTCGTATTGCTACTAGTTACGTACACTAAATTTTATAATTATTCTTTTCATTTTTCGGTAGTTTTCGATGGTCGGGTGTGGAGCCGCCATCTTTGTCTCCAGCGCTGAGAGAAAGACACGTGTGGCGGTAAGCATTTTGATTGGCTGACGGACAACTCCACCGGTCCGTCAACCGGAGGAAAATGAAATATTTCGAAACGAGTCGGAGACGCATCGGAGGCTCTGCGTTGTGCCCGCAGGCTACATTTGAGGCATCGGACGACGGACATGCCGGACAAAACGGTGTGGTGTGGCATGGCCTTAAGGAGACTGCCGCTCGTTCTCGTTCGCCACTGCCGTTATGCTCCTTGCATCGTTGTTCCTCCGGCCACTCGGAAACTGATTCCCGAGATTCGTTCCCGTTCGTCGTTCTCATTCGCAGAACCACCGCTACACGAAGAATTCATCGGTTTGTTCGCTCGTTCGTTCGTTGTGGTCTTCTATCAACAAAGGATTCTCCTGTTTAAGAAGATGTGTCCGCCGTTCGTGGCATCGTTCGTCATCGTTCACTGCACCGTTCGCCCCGCAATCAACGCCATCCATGCTGCTGTATCTGCTGCTGCTTTCACAATGACTTCTCGAAGCTGTCGTTCGCTTGCTCTTTAGATAAAGTAACAGCCAGTATCATGCACAAAACAGCCAGTGATACTGGCTGTTACTTTATCTGCAAAAAGTGCTAAAACTTCACAATCAGTTTGCTTGCTCTATCGCCACCATCCTGTTTCATCAGCCAGCAGGAGACCTCCATTCGCCGACCGTGGGCTCAACGTTTGCCGCCGCCGTACATGCCGTCGCTGCGTCAACATTGTCACCGGGAGACCATTGCCCGTTCGCCCGCTACACCAAGAGGACTCCCGTTCGTTCTCGCCCGTTGCTCGTTCGCCGCTCTCCCGTACAAGGTTTAGGTGCGTTCGTTCTTTCTTTTGCAGGTCATCCCCTCAGGAAGGTAAACCTCCACAAAAATGATGACTTCCACACGTCAAACACTTCCTTTCTTCATTCGTTCACCCGATTGTCAACCACTCACCACTGACACATCGGGGCTACTGTGGCTGCACTGTTCACCTCACAATGGATGCCGCCCACGCAGACCTCTCCCGGAAGACTTCTCCCTTCTCGGCCTTCCAGCCCATCACGCTCATCACGCTCTTCGACGTCCTGACTGAACACAGGTTCTCATCATTCCAGACGTCCCGTTCACAACAGTCAAGCAAGTGATGCGTTCACCGGATCTGTCACTGTTCCTCTTTATCGATTCACCACTCACAGCTTACCTGAAGAATCTCTGCTCGGGCCCGGCTGTCTTTCAAGCCGTTCGCCGCTCACAGCCCGTTCGTCGCTCGCAGCGCTCTCGTCGACGTGCACTTACTCGCCGTTACAGGCCAACCTGAAGATTTACTGCTGAGACGCCTTTTCCATCACTGGTCCGGCCACCGTTCATGCCTTGCCGTCACACCCATTCGTTCCTGTTGTCTGCCATTCCTTTACGTTCACGTTCACGTTCGTCATGGGAATCTTTGAAGCTCAACCACGCCGTTCGTCGTTTTCATCCATCGCTGGCCGATCTTTGAAGCTCTTGCATCGTTCGTCGTTCCTGCTCGTCTTTCACGTTAGTTGGAGCTCACGGCATCACTCTTTGCTAGCCAGTCCAGCCACTCGTCACCCCACGCCGACTTTGTTTTGCCGACTTTCATCTTCAACATGCTTCTTTTCCCGTAATTAGCCAACTTGACGTTCGTCTTTTCCTTGCGTTCTGTGGCACCCTGCTCACCATTCAAGCCCTTTTACGTCCATGCTCCCGTTCATTGTTCGCTCTTACATCCTTGGCCTGTCCTGTTCTTCATCCGTCAGCTTTTCACCACTCAGGCCCACCCCCATCTTCGTTTGTGGTTCCGCTCATCGTTCGCTAGCCTACTACTGCTCAAGCTCATTGCGTTCGTGCACCCTTTTACCATTCACTTGGCCGACCTTCAAGACCATTGCCACTCGCACGCCCATTCGTCGTCGCCTACTGCTCATGGTCCACCGGCCTGATCGTCATCTACAGGCCCTCCGCCGTGAACCACCATGCTCTCCGCGCCACTTGTTGCGTTTCGTTCAAGCATCGAAACTGTCCACAGCAAACCATGCTCAATACATCGGCTCTCGTCCATCCTCCGAAGTCACATTGCTTTGGGCCCGTTTCGGAGTCGACTGTTCGTCCGCCAGGGGTAACCGAGTACTGCTGACATCCACCCTCTCTCACCACTAACACGCCCTCCTCGATCAATCAACTACCTTCACTGGGACAACAACCACCTGGCACTGCTCTAGAAGCTTACGGACTCCATACATCAAATCAATCCAACGCCAAACTCTCGCCTTGCTTTTGCCTCGTTCCAAGGAACCGCTGCGTGAGACTTCACATGATTGCCCCGTACTTCGTTCCATCTCACCTCTCTCACACAACCTCGGCTTGGTTTCATGGAGGGAAGGTCTCTTCATATCGCCGACCCTTTTCTGAATGAATGTTCACTCACATGTCTTGGAACGAAATCCCACAACATCGCAACGTCTCCATCCCACAAGCTCCCGTCGCAGACATTCGCCCCGAACTCCATTCTCATTCACCAACACGTTCATTTTCTGTCAACACCCACGCATTGTCACTTAGCTAGCCGTCACCAATCGAATCATGATGATTTTTCACGTTGCCCTAGTCCATCACACCACACCACTGTAACCGCCATGGTTTCACGACTCTTTCAAACTCATGGAAATCCGTCTCCATCACCAACCACCTGCTGCATCATGATGAAGCTGAAGTTTCTTCACGACTCCATCGTCACTTCAACCCAACTTGATCATGGACGAACAAATGCTCCTCCTGCCAAAGTAACGCCCTTTCTTTGCGCACCTCTGAAGAGAAATTGACCTCACACAACGCTCCTACAGGTTCTCCAAGTTTCCCAACAACATGCCTGGACTCCTGTTTCTTGCTCACCTTTCACGACCAGGCCTCTTGATGAATTTCCGGCCGGCTAATAGTTTTTAATCATTCGGCCTTATGCCTCACTTTCCACTGGTTAAGTCTCGTTCATTCCTAATCTTGGGAATTCGACTTATCCAATAATTCTGTTGACTCATCAATCTGTCAATTATGACGAAATACCTTGTCACCATGACTAACCACACGGCTCCTTATCCAACACCTTATCCTTATCTGCTTGGATGCCAACTACAACCCGAACTTTCCGAACCACAACCAGCGATTCATCATCACCCCGCATCACTCATTACCACCAACGATCTCTCGCTCAAACGACTGGCTGTATGGCACTTCCACTGAGTCAAACTGGACCTCAACGATTTTCTCCACTCTGCATTTAACTTCGCCTTGATCCTTATCCTTCACAAATTCAGGCTCATGACAGTGTGCCCGGCATTTTGTCCCTTCACATGCTGCCCTTCAAAATTTCTTTCGGTCCACCCACATGCTACGTTCACTACCCGATTTTGCTGTTACATTCTCGATGGCTCTGGGGAACAACGTTTCAAGACCCTTCGCCAACTCTGCAACCGCATCATACAATCACTCAAGTCCATTCTCATGCTTCATCCGTCATCGGAAACTCACAATCCCTCTTCAACCTGCTTAACTGCTCTCAAATCAAAGCACCCATCCAACAATGGTCTGCCGCTTCTTCACACCTCTCTGAGGTTCGATTTCTCTACAAAACCTCAACACCAATGTGCACACCACTTCAAGAATCTAACTTCCGCAACTAAAGTCTCATTTACATCCTGTGAACCTACTGCAATTCAGTCAAATCGTTAAACCGTCAACCGAAAACCAAACAAGTCGTGGAATCTGGAAAACTCGGCTGAACTTCCTCACCATCTCGCTTTGGCTATTGAAAGTTCCCTCCCCACTCCGACTGCCTTGCGCAGAAAGTCGGCCGTGACCAGAGAATGTTGCGTCTGCAACCAATCAACCACAACTCTGTCACTGGGGACCCAGCTCACACCCTTGGGGGCCCGTCATGATGGTGCCCGCCACCTATACTGACGAGGTCTGCTGTAAATGCAATTTAATTTACAGGTAGTGGATATTTTCCAACCGGCAATTAGAAAGCCCAATTTTACCTGGGGGGGGGGGGGGG
>JAHWFP010173333.1:124224-176984 GCA_023313725.1 Lithobius niger
GCAGAGTGTTTGCTTCGTTAATATTTCGACATTACAGTGAAAGAAAATTGCAAACTAAAACCCAAAAACTGATGCATTCATGTAAGTAAATTTTCATGCGGTAATTATTTAGTGTTAGTGATATTTCAGTCTCTGTAGCGTCATTCTCCTGCTCAACTAACTTTATTACCTATTAGTTTCACCTCCTCGTCTTTTTGCTGGATGCATTTTTAGTTGCTAATGCGGTGGTAAGGGTAGTATAATAGAGAGGGTTAGGGCAAGGAAGAGGGATAACCGTAAAATTCGAACCAACCCACAGACAAGAAGTAAGCTTGGTGGCAGTCTATATTTCCATAAAATATAGCGTCGCTGTAAAATCGGGGATCAGAGGCGACAAAGGTTCATGGATAGAGAAAAACGATAAGTTGAAAGGCTAAATGAGCTGTTGAACGGAGAAGGATTTATACATTGTTCCCCTTGATATTCTTTCTCCTGTGTTTATTGTGGTCGGCCCATACATATTTTTCCATGAATTATTCATGTGGCGTTGCTATTGATTATCAATTACATGAGACATGGGTTAACGGTTGTCTGCTTTAATTAAACTTCCAGTTTTCCAAAGTCAGGGAAAAGGAAGTTTAAGTAACTGAAAGAGCGAGTCAGTCACCCAGAATAACGAACGCTTTGGTTAGTGAAGTTATTATGGTAAGATTCGCGTAACGTTAGAGGAAAGCAGCGCTTCTACTTTCACTGGCACTTGGCAGCATTCAAATTAAATATTGCTTTAATGGAGTTGAAGTAAAAAGTAGTTGAGAAATTTGTAATGAGATTACATAACTGCCCCACACCCACCTGTGTTGCCACTACCCAGTCCTGGAAAATAAGGTTGATTTGCAACAAGCAGAGGCGAAGGCAAACGTGATGAACGAATGAAGGACCGATGTGGGTGCATGGGTAGCTGCGAGCATTGGGGCACCAGATTTGATAGGCGTCTTGGCAGAATTATTGCCGGCGACGTGCCAAAAAACCTAACCAGCGACAACGCCAGGAGGTCGCGCATAGGCAAGGCCAGCTGAGATAAGAGTTGGCCAGGAAGGAGCTATTATCTCAGCTGGCCTTGCGCATAGGACCACAATCGTTCCTTCCAGTGGCTATTAGCCTAACGTAAATTCCTCATTGCCGATTGTAGCATAATACACTCAAATACAATTTTGCCAGTATTCACTAGTTTGTTAGTCCAGAGTTGCGTTATCGTTGCGTCGTAATTGCGTTATGTTGATTTCAGAGATCACAAATACATGACGTCAGAGTCAGCGCATGCGCAGCCCAATTTATTTAGGAAAAGCGGTCTTCGGGTGATGAGAAGGAGTCATATCATGCCGACCTCACTTGCTAGCGTATAGGAGCTTGATTGGGTAAATCTAGCCCCCAAACAGCTACTTGTTTGAAAAAAAAAATTATGCCTGGTGTATAGCAAGAGGACTAAAACTAAGTTTTCAGTTTCATAAGAATGCTTGCTCAAAAAATATGCACATTATGTCTGTTGCAGGTTGAGAATAGTCCAAGTTTGGCTTCACTGTAAGCTAGCAATATACCAGCCTGACAGGAAATTGCCCCAACTTTACAGAATAATGATTGCGTTTACTGAAAAACCGCGCCCTAAGCAATATTCAGAATTAAGGATCAGAAGCCAGTAAGCCGAATACGCAACATACATTAGCACCCAACATTCGAACTAATTCAGCTTCATTACCAAGGGTGTAAGAAACAAATGCGTTTAAATCCTACCAAATATCCATCGTTACCTGGGGCAAACCCAGCCTAGAATGAATAAAAAAGAAATTATTAAGGACGGAAAACATCAGCTGCAAATTAAAAAAAAAAACAATCGAGGAATATTTTCGGCTACCAGACTACTTACGCATCAACACCATGTACCAGATATCATGTGGTAAACCAACACAGAGCCATCTACATTGAACAGAGCTGTCAAAAACGTCTCCTAAGAAACTTCAGTCACAGAAGTCTAAGATTAAACTTCAGGGCACCCCCCCCCCGCGCCATAAACATCCTACAACAAAAAATCCAAAAATATATTCAACTTGCCAAAAAACTTAGTACTTCCACATTCTGCCACCAGGGACAAGTCACAATTATTGAATAAACTCCAGACAACTCGAGTTCCAGGGCCTCAGTTCGTGCAATTCCATTAGCACCACTGGTCTTTTTTCATTTTCGTTTCGCTGTCATTTGCATGGTATTGTTCGTGACATAATTAAATTGAGTTTAATGAATATCTAAATAAAAATCAAACCGAGTGTACTCAGGTACTGGTGGTAGGGTTGCTACTTTAGTTCCTTAAACCCTTCGAAAGGAACCTGAATTTGGTTCGAAATGTTGGGTGCTAATGTGTATTGTATGTGCACTTTACGGACTTCCAATCTTTAATTCTAACTAGGAAACAGGCTTTGGGCCTATTGTAGGCTGAGCGAAAGGATCTTCATTTCAAACTTATATTAAGTTTTTATTTTAATGACGATACCACCACCTTTAAAAATCTGGGTGCAATACTTAATGAACTAAGTTGGGCTGTTTGCCTTTTGGTGTGACGTACTACTGCTCTTTGCTGGCCTTATTGCTACGTGTCAAATTTAAGTTAACAAGCTTTCGTTTGCTCCAGCATTTAGTTTTTGTTTAGTTATTTGTAGCCCCTTTTCACAGGCAACATTAAAGATGTGGGCCATCCCCGCGAGTAAAAATAAAACAGCATGTTTGGCCACCGCTCTTAGAGCTGCCGCTGGCAATAA
Source organism: Lithobius niger (assembly GCA_023313725.1). Taxonomy (NCBI): domain Eukaryota; kingdom Metazoa; phylum Arthropoda; class Chilopoda; order Lithobiomorpha; family Lithobiidae; genus Lithobius; species Lithobius niger. The sequence continues at coordinate 127,011 of JAHWFP010173333.1, forward strand.
TTCTTACATTGTTTACAGGAGCTGCTGTGGAAAATGAAGTTCGCATATTAAAATATTAACAATAAGGCGTTTAACTGCAAGCCAAACAACCATCAGTACGATAGTTTTTAACAACAGTCAGAAGATTCAAAAGGTTCACAATACTGCTTTGGTATAAGAATTGACACCGCCGCCAACGAAAGTGTTGCACCACACACCTCTATCACGTACTGCAACAGCGATCTCTATTATATCATCTAAAAGAAATAACCATCACAATTTAGATTTGAAAATATTTTAGATTTCAGACCTAGTTTTAAGTTTTAGGCCTAATTTCTAGCGTTTAGGCCTAATATTTATCTCCAATTTAATTTCATAAGTAGCAACTTGTAACAGCAATTCGAGATTAGGCCTAATCCTTCATGCGATGCAACACAGTTTCGGTTTCGAGGCTTCACATTACCGTAACAACCAGGAATCCATAAACTGAGAGTGGCAGGCATATTATTGTTTCGTGTTTCGTGCTTTTGTGTTTTGTCTGCTGTGAACTATCATTTTATAATACCGCTTGGCCTTGATACGACGATTTCAGGTTTCATATTCAGGATTCCCATCTCTAGTGTAGAGGCCACTTTCATTGCCATGCTGAATTAAATAATCTCCAAGCATTCTTTTTTCAAATGAAACTAACATGTGTCGTTAATGGAATGCTTTTGTTTTTTATGGTTGCGTTTGTTCCTGTAGTGGTTAAATGCAACGGTCAAATGATACTAATTCATTGAGTTACGTCGAAAAAAGATTATTAGCTAGAAAGAAGACTACCAACCATTAGCATGGTCACTAGACTACCAACCATTAGCATGGTCACTAGACTACCAACCATTAGCATGGTGTATGCTTCGTCGAAATTCCTTAACTATTCAGGATTCCAAATTTACAATGGTGAGTATTAGAAATAAATTCGAAAATTTTAAAATTTCTACCGTAACAATTGTTCGATTTACGGCAAATTTTGGCTCAGCAATACTAATTAGGGTATGAAACGTTGTACCAAATTTCATTTCAATCCGATCTTTCGTTTGGGCTCCACCCAGACTAATAAGGTGCAACCAACGGACGGACAAACATTTTGCAATTTGGTGTCCGTTATAGCCTACGCTTTTTTCGCTTCGCTCGCTCGCTCAGCCAATAATTGTGATGAATTCCTATTCTGAATTAAGAGCTGGCTTTCACCAAGAGATCAATAGCGTCTTTATGTCACAATTTTATATGCACAAAATATAGGCGCACAAAATTTATATTTTCAAAACACTTCGAAAAATTTAGGTTATATTTTAAGTGTAAATCGATTCATATTTATTTTAATTTGATTCGTACTAGGTGTAAATAATATGACATTTTGTGCATTTTCACTCTTTTTCCATTCTTAATGCTTAACATTTTTCTGGAGCATGACTAACTTCAGTTCTCTTGCTTTACATACACACAGGCGTCTCCGTAAAATAAGAAAAATCACTATCGTTAATTATCATCCAAGTGTGCATTAGTACGGCACAGGCAGGGAAAGCAACATCAACGTATTAAGACTTAAGGTGTAACCTAGGGACATCCTTCCAGACTGGAAAGAGCTTTCGAAACTAATTATTAGATGGTAGCTTGATGACTCAAATTAGGAGAAACATTCTCTAAACAGCCATTCAACAAATTGGTGAGGGAAGACCCCCAAGGAGTTGAACCTCAATTTTAGAATAAAGTTTGCTAGTTAAGAATGAATAAAGTAATTAAGGGCCATGGAGGAATTGAAACGGAATGAAAAACCAAACGCATTTCCCAAGCAACCTTCCTTCAGAAAATATGATTAAACTTAAGTGCCTTAGTTTGATCATTGCTTAGTAATTAAAGCATGCAGTTAAATTTCTGGCAAGTTTAAAATCGATGTGGCATGTTGCACATTACCTCCGCCACTTAGCTTCCACCGTTGGTCGTTTATCTGATGTATGGGAGAACTTTTTAATAAGTTTGTTAATCAGAAAATTCGTTAGAAAGACGGCTTTCATTTGCTATCCTAAGTGTAATTCATCTTTCATCGTTTGTGATAACGTAGTAAAATAGCCCATTGTTTTCCCCTAAAATACATAGGACGCATTTTTCACAGTGATATGACTAATCACAGTCTCCAGCTTTTGTTTAGTTAATGCTAAATTCGATGGCTTCTCGTCGCTTATGGTTCGGCTGTCGTTCGATCTTCCCGTGCAAGTACGTCTAGGTAATGAACCGTAAAGAGACATAGCTTGAGGCTAAACTTCAATTCCTCATCGATTTATGACAGAAGTAACAAATTCTTTTCTTTTTGCTTCGTTAAATATCGAAGGAGCTTAGCTTAATAAACAAAAACAGATCCATTAAGTGGTCTAAATATTAAACCTTAGAAGGAACACAGACAAGCATGGACCTAGACACCAAATTTTCTTAGTATGTGGCTGGTAAGCATTCGTCATACTGTAACAAGCTGTTACAAATAATTCAACGCACATCGTGAAGCCAGTACCTCGCGGTGCGCCTTGCCATTATGTGAGTGAAAATGAACTCAGCCTACAGCTGCCATCACAGTGCGCTGTTGCTATGCATGGAGCGAGTTCATCAGCTAAACCAGTTGGATCTGCTTTGTGTGTATGGCATGTTACTGATTACGCAATTCCTGGCGAGATCTATTGTTCTCGGGCGTATAAATATGACCTCAGAAATGTTAGAGCCTCAGTTGGTTATAGTTGTGGTCAGTGCCTAATATTTAAGCACTCGCTCCATAGTCCACTAGATGAGTGGTAAAGAAAGACTGAGGTTTAGCATTAAAACTCGAATCAAGCTGTTTGTTTTGTTAGGTGTTACATATTTAAGAAGCCAGTCCGAGATCTGAACTAAATCTTGAGATGATAACTAAAAATTAGGGGTTGGCAGTGAACTGGCCTTCAGAGACACTGGCTGCCGTATTTTTTTTCATTCTGGGCAAAGACTAAGAATCGAAGTGAAAATACCCACTTTCTTTCTGTAAGAAAAAACGTAAAACATTGGGGCCGGTCGTGAATTGACCTTTAAGGGGCTTTCAGAACTCACAGCCGGTCAGTGTTCTTTCTGCTGAGCAAACACTGAAGAAAAAAACTCACTTTCTTTGTGCAAGGAAGAAAATAAAACTATGCAAAAACTTAGCAGTGGGGCGGAAAAAAAATTCCCTGTTGCCTAGTAACTTGCAAGAGCTTAAAAAGTAAAGGAGTGCACTCTGAAGCTACGAGTTGAAAGTTTAGCAGAATGCTAACTAATTTAACTTAATTAAAATTTCGTTACAAAGAAAACAACTTTTGCAACAGGACGAGGAAAGGCCTGCAAGCCGCTGATACCAAGCCTCATAATTATAATTAAAAGCTATGAATATCTGACATATTTTGTCAAAATTTTTAAAATTTAAAAAAATTTACGGGATGGTGTTTTAATCATCCCCACTGGCAGCCCGTTCCAAATTTTCATGACACGATTTGAGAAGAAAAACTTTCTTCAATTTCTTGAAACTGGGAGTATCGATAATTTTATCAATGTCCTGCGACCACACAGAGGTTTGCATATTCCAAATCGAGTCTGGCAAAAATCTCAAAAGCCCAAAACAAGGTTTTACGATCTCAAGATGTAAAGTTTCTTTTAATAATCACTGCTCTTTGTTTAGCCGCCTTAACTACATTACAGCAATGGGTTGCCCATTCAAAATTACTGTTAAACCAGATTTCATGATCTTTAGTAACAGATAGATGACCCAAGTGGCAGCCCAAGATACATTATCATAATTTTCATTAGCAACTGCCATTCGGTAGACGAACATGTCAAAGAACCTGACTCAAAAGCTAACTGTAAATGGTCATAGTTATCAACAATTGTACGATAAAACTTAATGCCATCAGCGAACTTCAGCATAGCTGCAGCATTACCTTGTGATTAGCATAGCTACAGCATTACCTTGTGATTGAAGGTCAGAAATATAAACCATGAACAACATGGGACCAATACCCAAACCCTGCACCCCACTGGTCATGAGCTTAGATTCCAAAGCAACTCTATTGACGTGTTTAGGCCTGTTGCAGACAAAATCGCGTATCCATCGTTACATAAAGCTTCCAATGCCAAAACGAGACAACTTGTAACAGAGCTTTTGATGGGACACAGTGTCAAAAGCGTTTTCATAATCATTTTGGATATCATCCGTTGGAACGCCAGCGTCAAGATGATCAGGCCAGTCATCTAAACACCTAAGTAACTGAAGGTTAGTTGAGCTCCCGGACACAAACCCAAATTGGTTTGGGTCGTTAAGCTTACGCTGATCAATATAAGTAATCAGCTGATCGTCAATTATACGCACTAAAATTTTACGTGGTATGCTGGGCAAGGATATGGGTCTGTAGTTTTTAGGCTCAGCAGTATTTCCCTTCTTGTAAATTGGAACCATGACTGTCATTTTCCTGCAAGGTGGTAAGCTGCCAGTAAAAAGGGAACACCCACGATTGCATGAAGAGGCTTGCAGAGGCCTGCAAACACGTTATAAAAAGATGCAGAAAGGCCATCAGGGCCAATGGCATTACTGTTCTTAAAAGATGATAAAATATTAAAAATCATCATGGTGTAACGTGAACCTCGCAAAAGCTGGGATGATCACCATGGGAGAAGCTGTGGTAACCCTGTTGTCAAGTATAAATTTTTTTGCAAAACGTGTCATTTAGTAAAACTGCCTTGACCCTATCATCAGTTTAAAGTAAACCAGATGAATATAAAAGGGTTACTTCTCGACAAGTATAAATTTTACTTTGAAAGTGATGAACCAATGCCGACTGATTTCCCTCAGAAATTACCCTGCGTTCCCTCTCAATCTCAAGTTGCCTAAGTTCTAAGGATAAAGATTTACTACAGGTTAAATATGCCAAATTGAAAGACGGATCATCAATCTTAAAAGTGCGCCAAAGCTTATTCTTTTTTGGGGGGACTAATTTAGATATGTAATGAGGGTAAAGGACCTAGCACGAGTTCCTTAAAGTTCTTAGTTGAGCAACGGTTAACTGAAAGCACCAAACATGAACGGAACCGTTCACAAAGTGTTTCAACATCAGTAACTCGATAAAAAGTAGTTTTCCAGTTAACAGAACCCAATTCGTGATGCAGTACATCATAATTAATGAACGACTTGGTAAAGCATTTTTGTCTGTTAGTTGTATTGTCCATAGAAAGAACAGAGAAAGCTACGTAATTGTGGTCACAGTTCCAAAATGATCAAGCACCTCCACATCAATAATAGACGGTCATTATCTAGTAATATAAGATCTTAAAATGTTATTACCACAAGTAAGCTACTACACCAATTACCAGAAACCTAAACCCATCAAACAGTTAAAAAATGCTTTCTGGAATGGTACTGGGCACCCTGAATTTACCCAGTCAATCTTAGACACGTTAAAATTGCTAACTACGATATTTGGCTGCCTCACATAGACATTTTCCGCTATGCACTTTTAACCACACTCACTGTGAAATTATGAAATTAAAACCTCAAGCCTAATAACAACAAAAAAAGATAAAAACAGGAGTTTTCGCCCAGTCTTACTGGGCATTCTCAACTGCTACCACATTCAAACTTTACTCCTCCCACTGTTGCTAAGCAACAACAAACCATGCAGAGCAGCCTCCCCAGCAGCCAAGCACCTTACACACACCAATATTCTCTTCACACCTGGTACAACACGGTCAAACACCCAGGCAACCAAATAAATAAAAATTCAAACAATTAAATATTCCCAATAAACTAAATAATTAATAAATAAATAAAACTGTATAACTGAAACACAGGAAAGACAAAATGAAACTAAGCTCTTAAATAACCATACGCCAAAATAAATATATATAAATAAATATTCTTAAAGGCGCTACTTTTCACGTAATACTTTCTTGCATCACTCAGCTTTCTTGCATCACTCAGCATTTGGGTTATCGTTTTTGATTTTTTTCCTCAGAAAGACTGTTTGCTCACTCAGTCAACCCTGTGGCAATCTTGCAAGGCTATTCACGTGTTGGTTATAGAGAAATAGAGAGAGGGCATTTACTTAAAAAAAGTTACTTAAAAATTAAATTATCAGGTTTTTAAAATAAAAAAATTATTTCAATAGCATGTTGAAAACCATTTTGAATAGCACACAAAAATAAAAGCCGTGAAGAATCGTAACCTACTGTTCGTGTATACTTTGATATTTGAAAGTTCAAATCCGCGAAACTTCTTGCCTAATTTTAGTGATTTGCGAGCTTAAATCTTAGGGCAGAGGTGGCAAGTGAAAATGTGAAATGAATCCGAAAATGGATTCAAAAGTTATCGTGCATACAGACGACGGACACCAGCAAAGGATGACAGCTCCTTTACTCTGCTTTGCATCGCACGTCAGTATATGTGAAAAAAAAGTTTAAAGGAGTTGAAGGACAACGACAACGTCAGGTCTAAAGAAAATATTTTTCAGTTTTAATACAGCTGAGTGCGTAGGGATACGAACAAACGAAAATAATTCGTAAAACGGCTCTCTAACTATTCCTCCAGTCAGAAGTTGAGTGCGGTTTTAGTATAGGTGTTATAGACTGGAAGAAAAATCCCAAAAAATAACTTTCAACGGCAAATGTTGAGACATTTTGGCACCGGGCGGTTTTACCTTAATTTTGGCATGCTGAATCCGAATCTGCCCGGTGCCAAGTCGAATTTCTCCTCCTAAGCCCGAAATTCAAGATAGCGTCCAAAAATGGCAACCACAAAACAGTCTTTTGCTTCTAGCGCCTAAACCGTTCATCCGATCAAAAATAAATCTGTATCCAATTATGTTAAGAGAATAAAATTTCCTTTAGAAAAAGTTCTATACATATTTTTCGCAAAATTAACCCTTCTGGTCGAAATTCATCATTTAAAGTTCTATGAGGCCATTTATGTATGCTATAGATACAACAGCGCACATGTGTAATATAATTCCTGACTTTAAACAGCTGCAATGTTAGTTCTAATTAAGAACCACCAACATAATTGGGCTTAAATGAAAGGTGAAGATGTATATTTTGCAGCAAGGGTAATTTAAACGATTTATTTTAATTAGAATCTAAGCTGTGACAGTTTATCTACATTGTAGCGCTTTGATTTTTGGGTCGTTTTACGATAAGTTCCATTTTTAAACTAGTGTAGTAGTCGTTCTAAATTAAATAAATGGGTGTAATTAGGCTTAAATGAAATATAAAGATGTATATTTTCCAAAAAAGGTAATTAAAACGTTTTATTTTAATTAGGCGCTAAGCTAGGGCAGTTTATCTACTATGTAGCGCTCTGATTTTTGTATCGTTTTACGATAAGTTTCATCTTTAAACGAGTGTAGTAGTCGTTCTGAATTAGATAAATGGATGTAATTAGGCTTAAATGAAAGATGACGCTGTATATTTTCCAACAAGGGTAATTAAAACGATTTATTTTATTTAGAAGCTAAGCTACAGCAGTTTATCTACATTGTAGCGCTTTGATTTTTGGGTCGTTTTACGATAAGTTTCAACTTCAAAGTGGTTCAGTAGTCGTTCTAAATTAGATAAATGGATGTAATTAGGCTTAAATAAAATATGAGATTTGTATATTTTCCAACAAGGGGAATTAGAACGATTTATTTTAATTAGGATATAAGCTATGGTAGTTTATCTACGATGTAGCGCTTTGATTTTTGAATAGTTTTACGATAAGGTCCATTTTTAAACTGGTGTAGTAGTCGTTTTAAATTATATAAATGGATGTAATTAGGCTTAAGTGAAAGGTGAAAACGTATATTTTTCAACAAGGGTAATTACAACGATTTATTTTAATTATAAGTTAAGCTACGGTAGTTTATCTACGATGTAGCAGTTTGATTTTTGGATCACTTTACGATAAGTTCCATCTTCAAACTGGTGTAATAGTCGTTCTAAATTAGATAAATAGATGTAATTAGGCTTAAATGAAAGATGAAGATGTATATTTTCCAACAAGGGTATTTAAAACTATTTATTTTTATTAGGAACTTAGCTACGCCAGATTTTCCACAGTATAGTGATATGCTTTTTATGTCAGTTTATCACAAGTTCTATCTTTAAACTGCTACAGAAGCCGGTATAACTCAGATAAAACGTTGTAATTACCCTTGTTGAAAAAAACATATCTTCGTCTTTCATCTAAGCCTAATCACATCCGTTTAAATAAATTAAAACGGCTACTGTAAAAGTTTAAAAGAGGAACTTGTTGTGAAACAACCCAAAAATCAAAGCGCTACAATGTAGATAAACTGTAGTAGCTTTGCTCCTAATTAAAATAAATCGTTTTAATTACCCTTGTTGGAAAATATACATCTTCATCTATCATTTAAGCCTAATTAGATCCATTTGTATAATTTAGAACGACTACTGTGGCATTTTAAAGATGGATCTTATCGTAAAATGACACACAAATTAATGGGCTTCAACGCAGATAAACTGGCGTAGATTGGCTCCTAATTAAAATAAATAATTTTCATTACCCTTGTTGGCAAGTATGTATCTTCATGTTTTATTTAAGCCTAATTACATCCATTTATCTGAATTAGAACCGCTACTGCAGCAGTTCAAAGATAGAACTTGCCGTAAAATAATGCACAATTCAAAGTGCTACGACGTAGATAAACTGCCGTAGCTCAGCTTCTAATTAAAATGAGTCATTTTAATTACCCTTGTTGGAAAATACATATCTTCATCATTCATATAAACATAATCACATCCATTTATCTGATTTAGAACCGCAACTGTACAGTAGTAGTTTAAAGATAGACCTTGCCGTAAAATAACGCAAAATTCAAAGCGCTACAACGTAGATAAACTGCCATAGCTCAACCCCTAATTAAAATAAATCGTTTTAATTACCCTTGTTCGAAAATACATTTCTTCATCTTTCAACTAAGCCTAATCACATCCATTTATCGGAACTAGGACCGCTACTGCAGCAGTTTAAAGATAGAACTTGCCGCAAAATGAAGCACAATTCAAAGCGCTACGACGTAGATAAACTGCCGTAACTCAGCTTCTAATTGAAATAAATCATTTTAATTACCCTTGTTGGAAAATATCATCTTCATCATTCATATAAGTCCTAATCACATCCATTTATCTGAATTAGAACCGCTACTGCAGCAGTTTAAAGATACAACTTGCCACAAAATGATGCAAAATTCAAAGCGCTACAACGCAGATAAACTGCCATAGCTCAGCTCCTAAGTAAAAATAATCGTTTTAATTACCCTTGTTCGAAAATACATATCTTCATCTTTCAACTAAGCCTAATCACCTCCATTTATCTGAATTAAAACCGCTACTGCAGTAGTTTAAAGATAGAACTTGTTGTAAAATGATGCACAATTCAAAACACTATGACGTAGATAAACTGCCGTAGCTCAGCTTCTAATTAAAATAAGTCGTTTTAATTACTCTTGTTGGAAAATACATATCTTCATCGTTCATATAAGCCTAATGACATCCATTCATGTGAATTAGAACCGCTACTGCAGCAGTTTAAAGATAGAACTTGCCGTAAAATGATGCAAAATTCAAAGCACTAACACGTAGATAAACTGCCATAGCTCCGCTCCTAATTAAAATAAATCGTTTTAATTACGCTTGTTGGAAAATACATATCTTCATGGTTCATATACGCCTAATCACATCCATTTATCTGAATTATAACCGTTACTGCAGTAGTTTACAGATAGAACTTGCCGTAAAATGATGGAAAATTAAAAGCGCGACAACGTAGATAAACTGCCGTAGCTCAACTTCTAATTAAAGTAAATCGTTTTAATTGCCCTTGTTGGAAAATACATATCTTCATCGTTCATATAAGCCTAATAACATCCATTTATCGGAATTAGAACCGCTACTGCAGCAGTTTAAAGATAGAATTTACCGTAAAATGACGCACAATTCAGAGCGCTACAACATAGATAAACTGCCGCAGCTCAATTTCTAATTAAAATAAATCTTGTTAATTGCCCTTGTTGGAAAATATACAGCTTCACCTTTCATTTAACCCTAAGTATGGTAGTGGATCTTAATTAGAACTAACATTCCAGTTGTTTAAAGTCAGGAATTATAATACACATATGCGCTGTCGTATCTATAGCATGCATAAACGGCTTAATAGAACTTAAATGACGAATTTCGGTCAGAAGGGTTAATTTTACGAAAAATATAAATAGATCCTTTTCTGAAGGAAATTTTATTCTTAACATAATTGGTTACCGTTTATTTTCGATCGGTTGAACGGTTTAGGCGCTAGAAGCAAAAGACTGTTTTGTGGTTGCCATTTTTGGACGCTATCTTGAATTCCGGGCTTAGGAGAAGAAATTCGACTTGGCACCGGGCAGATTCGGATTCAGCATGCTCAAATTAGGTTAAAATCGCCCGGTGCCAAAACGTCTCAACATTTGCTGTTGAACTCATTTTAGAGCGTCTTTTCTGGGAAAAGTCGTCCTATTAGTGAGAAAACAATTTCCCTGTAACTTAAAGGTGCCTTTTCACCTTTTCAACTCCTAGATGCAGCACCATAGAATCTTAGAGCAATATAAAGAAAATAGCAGTAAATTAAAAATGAAAAAACCCTATTCGCAGCAGCGCTGTGATTATCATAACTAAATCGAGGTCACGTGACACAGATCAGCCTATTGGATGACAGAGAATCTGGGACAAGGATTCAAAAAATAATCTACGCTCTCCAAGACTGGGTCAGTTAGATTTGGAAGATGAGCAGAGAGAGAGGATTCAATTTCTGCTAACTTCCGAAATTAGGCAGATTTCTGCCCTACCCCTGAAAAATGTGCTGAAACAGCAGCTGGAAAACTGTTTGAGGACTGATAGCTGAAATGAAGGACATCATACCACACAACCCATTTTTTTCAACAAACAGAATGATAACGTGCGGAAGCCATTACACTCCACACCGTTCACCTCAAAGAGGCGCCAACACTTACTGTTGAAGTTGGTGTGATGCCGTGGAATCAATAGCGACAACCGGTTGACCAAGGCCCGGATATGGACTAGTAAAGGCACAGACAGCCTTGATATGAAAGCAGTGTGTCACCGACTATGGTAAGAAAGACTGACAACAGAAATGTTCACAATCGGACTGGTCATAACTACTGGGACCGAGGATGAAAACCGCCAGTGTAGAAGTGATTTTTCTGGTGAAGGCAGGACGTATAATATCTTTCAAGGATTCAGCATCAAGCCATGAAAATTTTCCATGCTCAATTGCAATGGGCATAGAGATGAAATATTACCAATAGATCATTGTCGAAATACAGCATCACCTTGAATCTGTCAGAGACTTATGTAATAAAGACCATAATTCTATTGGCCCTACAAGGCGAGGCGGGACGTTGGTTAAGGTTTCTAGGGCCATTCTGGGACTAGGACATGTTCGATTCTGAATATAAATTGGAATTTGAAAACTGAAATTATGAGGAGGATTTGAGACACAAGCTTGAAATATGGACTCAAACCTATGATGAACCCTTTTCAGGCTACGCCCAAACAATTGATGCGTACTTCCCACTTGTGGCCAGACACAAACTAATCCGAAAATATTTAGCATATCACGGCTAACACGCACCCAGACCACATGCAGCATCTCAAGCATTGACGTTTCGACACCCTGCAAGGATTGGTTTGGAAAGGCACAAAAGTAAGCAAGTTCCTGCTACTGTTGTAGCAGCCTACCCCTACCTGTGTCTGTCAGTAGAACTGAAATTGGCTTGGCAAGGCTATGCGCCAGCTACCACTGAGCCAACCCACAAGAAACAAGGCAGTGCTTCCTGCTGATCAACCGAGCACAGGAACAAAACCAATTTTCCTGAAAAGGTGCAACCTGTGAGTATATCGAGAGGGTATCGAGCTGGAAAGTAGTACTGGTGACACAAATGATGCACCAAAAACAGCAAAAGTGCAGTAAACCAGGACTACATAGGAGACAAAGCAACAGTCAAAAGGGGAAGAAAACTCTTTGAAGGAATTGTTGGTTCCTGTTGGTAACCAGGTTGTGACCAAGAAATGTGTAAATTGGCTAGCTAATGCAGGACTTTTTGAAAGGGCAAGCTAAAACGTGTTTTTGCACAAAATGTTCAGCTTTCTAACAGCTTAGACGAGGAAACCAAGTTTGACCCTGTACGTTTAATTAACATTAAAGTGGCAGACAAGTTTTCTTAGCATTAATCGATACCAGAGCCAGTTCCAGAATCATTTTTGGTGCTACTGCTCGTGCTTTGCAGGCGAAGGGCTTAAAGTTGTGCAGATATTGCTTTGTAACATTCAACTTGGCAGCTGAAAGACGGGTACATGAGATCAACTCTCAGATAGCCAAGTGGTTACTCAGCAGATGGTTCCTGTCCTTGACCTGATACCAGACACACGGAAAGATGGCTTGCATTTGGATCTACAAGAACAAGAAACCATTCCTTTTGCAAAGGTTGGGCAGACCAAAACAATTGGAAAGGTTGGGCAACTCAAGCAATTGGAATTACACGTGGAGAATGTCCTAAGGATAACGCACTATTGGAGGAAATAATCCAAGGGTAGCATTGTGATAATTCACAATGCAAACAGCTGAAAAAGAGTCTAAAATATTTTAAACATGTTTTAACATCTATAGGAGGCAGTACACATCTCTACCAGCGCAAAATAGAGATAAAGCTAGGCACACACCCAATACTTTTGCCACATTGCCATGTAATATGGAAACACAAGCTATCATTGAAGCCCAGATGCATGAATGGACCAGGGAAGACATCATTGAATGCTCTGTGTCCAGGGGAGTTGTACCTGTAAACTCCAAGACCGTAAAAGACAGCCAGCTAACCAGTAATGCCAGCCAAGTATTCTCCATGCTAGGCAAGGCGAAATGATTTATAATCCTCAACCTGTTTTCGGTGTCATGGTAGTTAAAAAAAAATTCATATGGGCAATGCTACGGACCAACAACATTTGCAAAACTGAAGGACGTGGCATTGGGCCATATATATTCATGCACAAATTTATGTAGATGATTTGATAATCTATTCCAAGGATTACCAAAGTCACTTAATTCATATTTAAGATGTATTGGATAGGCCAGGAATGACAGGCCTCGAAGTAAATCTGAATAAGGTAATTTTTATGCTAAGGAAATCACCTACTTGGGACACATAATAAAACATCAAAATTTTCTCGAGCCAGAAAAGGTTAAAGTGATCAAGGAATTTTCAGGATCAGGTAACATAAGAGCTTGTGTAGATGTCTAGGGATGATGGGCCTTCATCAAAGATTTCCAAGTCAAGGCAACCCCTCTTTATGAACTCCTGAAGGGTAATGTGACCTGGGGGTGTAGCAAAATCTAAAGTCAGATGCTGTATAGCAGCTGAAAGACAATCTAGCAAACTTGTGTTTTGGCACTTCCTGATCTGGATAAGAGGTTTGTAATTTTTTAAGGTTGTAGGGGTTTTTAGTACGTGTGGGAGCTGCCCTAATGCCAACCTCACAGTTAAGGACTTGCTTGAAAATGTGCCGTGGTGCTTGTAATGGGGTTGCAAGAATTCCAAATTAACCTTAACCGATGGAACAAGGCTGGTAGTCGTGGTTCAGTTTTGGTGTTAGTTTAATGTTAAATATGAGCGATCGTGTGCTCAAACTCGCCTGAAGTTCAAGGGCGACACTAACCTAGGTTTAGGGCCATAAATGGAATGTCAACGACATTTTAGGCTTACTTGTGAAAATTTGGATTAGTTAGTTTCGAGCAATTTCATACGTTAACTGCTAAACTAAGTTGCTATGGGGTTGCAGTGCTGAACTAGCAACAGGGTTGGTCTGGTTTGAATTTATGTTCGGGGATTGAGGAAATTGGGAACAATTCTAATTATAGGGCCGAAATTACCTTTGGATGCGGGGAGTTGGAGAGTTGGTGGCGGATGGAATTTTAGAATAATCCCTAATTGTTGGGAGCACCCGGCGGAAGACCAAGCGAGCTCGAGCCTGTTACAATTGATGTCAAGCATTATGTACAGACAAATCATAGCTATGTATTGTTACAACAATTGATCAAATAGGTTTATTTCAACTAACAATGAGTATTAATTTTGGAGGACAATGGCATATTACAATTTGATGTCATGTGGACTTCGGGCTTGGCAGATTTCAGAAATGACGTCATCAGTGTAACCTTGCTGGGGTGGTACAATTCCAACGTTGAAATCCGGAATTAAACTCGCAACAAGGTGACTCAATTTCTGGTTCTGGAGCTTTGATTTCCCAGAAGTCAAAGGATGTGGACTTGTGTCAATTACATTTGCAGACAGGAGACTGATGAAATGAGAGAAAAACCAGAGTGTTTTGGAGCTTGAGATGGGTGCTGTAATGTTCGCTGTTGGAAATTACATCCTCTACATTGAAAACACACCATTTCTCCTCAAAACTGACCATTGGGTTCTCTCCTGCTTGCAGAAGCTAAAATAACCTTCATGGAGATTGGCCAGGTGTAACCTACTCGTTATTAGTGTTAACGAGTAACAATGCAAACGGACTGCCAGAAATAATCGGAAACACCACATTGTTGATAAAATGCACGTGCTACTTGTTTCTAGTAGGGCTTATGGCTTCGGGCCACTAAGCTCTTAACAAATCCGCAGTCTGCGCTACTTATTGTTGATGGTTGAATGGAAATCATCAAACGCTGTAATTTATGATTGAAGTCCTCACTCCAGCAAAGCAAAAAGAAAATTAATATCTCCGTTCGTATTCAAGATTTTTCGAACAAACTTGGCCAGATAGTAGATAAATGGACAGTGGCAAAATTAAAACGCCACAAAAAAAAACTATAAAAGAAGTGATATCTAAAACAAAACCCACAAGGGTGAAAGAACCCGCCAAGTTTTAGCCAATCAAAGTGGTGATATCGGAGCCAAAAAGGCTGCCACCAAGCTACAACAGTATAGTAGTTGCCAAGCTAATCCCACCAACTATTACCTCACACGTTAAATCAAAAACTTGACCATTACTACCGATAGTAACAATGGACAGGTTTTTGATTTGACCTTTGTACTAATACTCGGTGGGATTAGCTTGGCAACTAATGTAGTAACTTGGTGGCTGGCTTTTTGGCTCTGATATTTCCACTTTGATTAGCTGAAACTTGGCGGGTTCTTTCACACTTGTGGGTCATGTTTTAGATTTTGTATTCCATATAACTCTACGCATTGCGCTTAGCTCTAATATATACATATTTTTGTTTGTTTCGTGTTTTCTCTTTTTTTTTGGGGGGGGGGGGGCAGGTGTTAGATGTCTAGCTCAGCACGTGCCAAGTCTTTCGCCAAGCTAATCCCACCGAGTAATAGTTCGAAGGTTATATGAAATATATGAAAATTGCTTACTGCGCAATTTTCAATTATTTCATTTAACGTTTGAAGTATTAGTTGGTGGAATTAGCTTGGCGAAAAAGCTTGGCGTTTGATATCACGACTTCACACGGCCGAAAAGCTTGGCGGGAATCCTTAACAAATTTTGTTTTGGGGTAGATATCAAATATTTTTGGTCCAAATTGATGAAATCCATATTTTTTCTTAGCAATTACTGAAATAGAAACACCAATTTAGTTTTCTGGTCCATTTTTTATTTTTTTGGGATTTTCGTTAGATTTTTAGGGTAACAGTCATTTTTTTTAATGATTAGCATTAATTCTTATTAGTATAGAAACGCACCGGTTTATTTAATGTTCAGTTTGGCATTGTTACATAAAAACAATGTTTAAAACAATCAATTTGGTCGTTTGGAGCTCCCTAACTTCTGAACCACTTGACCAATTAGAAAGAATCATATGAAAAGGGCACAGCTCCAGAGCAATACCTGTAAAATGAGACAAGAACCAGCTTTATTCACCGCATGGAAGAATTTATTTTCGTGATACAAAAAAAAAGCGTTACTAGTAGCCAGTAGCCAGTAATCTACCCCAAACCAAAACTTGTTAAGGATTCCCGCCAAGCCTATTGGCCGTATGAAGTCGTGATATCAAACGCCAAGCTAATCCCACCGAGTAATAGTTCGAAGGTTATGAAATGTATGAAAATTGCTTACTGTACAATTTTAAATTATTTCATTTAAAGTTTGAAGTCTTAGTCGGTGGGATTAGCTTGGCGAAAGAGCTTGGCGTTTCATATCTCGACTTCATACGGCCAAAAAGCTTGGCGGGAATGCTTAACAAGTTTTGTTTTGGGGTAGATGTCAGATATTTTTGATCCAAAATGATGAAATCCATTTTTTTTCTTAGCAATTATGCGATGGAAACACCAATCTAGTTTTCTGTCATTTCTTTTTTTTTTTTTGGGTTGGCTTTCGTTAGATTTTGAGGACAGAAGTCATCTTTTTTCAAATAATTAGGATTTCTTATTATCACTGAAGTATCTCCTTGCAAAAGCGCGGATTTATTTAATGTTCAGTTTGGCATTGTTGCATAGTAACAATGTTTAAAACAATGTAAAACAGTCAATTTGGACGTTTGGAGCTCCCTAATCCCTGAACCACTTGACCAATTAGAAAGGTACACATGAAAAGGGCACATATACAGAGCAGTACCTGTAAAATGAGCTAAGAACCAGCTTTATTTACCGCATGGAAGAAATTATTTTCGTGATACAAAAAAAAACGTTAGTAGTACGAAGTAAGTAGTAAGTAGTAAGTAATCTACCCCAAAACAAAACTCAGTATGGTTTTCCGAGTAGCGTTGTTCCCTAATTACAATCGTTAAAACAATGTAAAACAATAAAAGTGATCGTTCAGGGACCCTTAACTCTGAAATGGTTCGACCAATCAGATTTTAGGTAGGTGCAGTAGTTTTTTCTGAAACCGTGTCGCACGAGAACAACCACAACAACAACAACAAGTAGTGAATAGTTTTTGAATTTACGTGTGGCTCCGTACGTTTACTCTTGCACGGAAATGCATAAAAATTGGTATATACTCCCGTTCATAGCCTTTCCCGGTGTTTAGTCTTTTTAGGAAAATCAATCGCGTTTGCAATATTTTATTAGTGCACCCATACCCAGAAAAGACACATACTTGTGTTTTACTGAATGCTAAAAAACTGTATCACTGAGCAAGTCAGCATTCACTGTGCAAGCAATCCCCCTGCTGCAAGTTAATCTCCGTGATTGTTTCCACCAAATTCGAAACAATTCACGTGCACCACGCACCACCAAATTGTTGCAAGTAATTTTCTTTCATTTGTTCACGCATGCAATGATTGTTGCCGCCTACTTAGACACAATTCAACTTCTCTCTGCAAGTCTCCATCGACGAAATAATTGGGCCTTCCCATCGTATCAGGCTGCCAATTTGAGGCCCGTAAAGGGGCCTCGAAATTAACGACCTATCGTCGTTTTGTTTAAAGTTGTCTGCTTTTAGTTGATACACGGTTTCGTTTTTTTTTTAGCTCAATAACGAAAGTCCAATGGTCAAAACTTATAGCCCGCCAACAATGCCAGATTCACGCGACCAGACGTAGTTTGCAAGGTAGCAATGATTCGCAACGTGCAACGCAATTGTAGTCATGTTTAAACCACAAAGAGGAGTTGGAGCAGCCTTTCACAATGATTTATTCAGAGCCCTGGCCCACAGCCGCACGCTTTATCTACAATCTACAAACTACAATACAGATACTACTTTTTAACACCCGTATAATCTACCGTACCACCATAACAACCACCCCACACACAACACCACACTTCATGGCCACCACACAATGTCACCACAGCAACGCACCCTTTCATTTTATCGATCAACAATCAACTATTAGAAATAGTACACCAAGAATTGTTTTGCACGGTAGCAATGACATAGCATGCGCACGAAATGCACCAAGAATTGTAACAAAACGTTACTTTAAATTGTAGCCACGATTGTAGCCGTTACTTTGAATTGTTGGGCTGCTGCTGCTGCAGGCTACTCCTCCTCCTCCTTGTGCTGGTTCCTGAGGTCGGGTATTATATTAGTACACTAGTTGTGCCCGTTGGCATGCTGCGCACCTCCCCCCCCCTCCTCCCTCCAGATGTTTGGTCTTTGGTTTTAAATTTATCAAACCGAAGACCGAACATGTGAATGGCTCCCACATATGCCCTCTTCCCCCACAATTACTTTAACCCCCAAATCCTACACTCCTGCCTCTTCCTCCCATACACGCTTGCCCGCCTCCCCCTCCCCGAAAACGTCGCCCCGTGACATTCTCCCTTTGGTGCAACCCCGGAAAAGTCGTTGGCGTGTGTTCGACTGAAGGATAAAAAAAACCCTATCACTGAGAAATTCAACATTCAGTAAGCAAGTAATGCCATGTTTAACTTAATCCTTTGAAACAATTAACTTCGGTAGTGCGCATTGCCCGCCACACACACTTGCCCTGGCACCCTCTCCCGCACCCCCCGAAAACGCCGCCCCGTGACATATCCCTTTTGGTGCAGCCCCGGAAAAGTCGCATGTGTATGTTTGACTGATAGCTAAAAAAAACCCTGAGAAATCCAGCATTCAGTAAGCAAGTAACCCTATGTTTAAGTTAATCCTTTGAAACAACTCACCTAGGAACAGTGCATGGCGACATTGTTGCAAGCAACGATTGTTGCCTCCCACTTAAAACAATTCAACTCCTTTCTGGAAGTGAACATTTAGGAAATAAATGCGCCTTTCCATCGTATCAGGCTGCCAATTTCGGGGTCTCGAAATTACGAACCAATCGCCGTTTGGTAGGGGGCACCTACCCTAAAAATTTTCTCCCCATACAAAATTTTTTTTTAGGTTAGTCTGGTGCAATAATATGTTTTCTACGTGGTACAACACTTTTTTTTTTTGTTAACCGAGACCTTTTATGGCTAAAAACACATTTTTGGGGGATTATTTAGCTTTGCGTAAGGTTATAAGTTTCACGTTCGAACTGGACGGTCAATCACTAAAAACACCATAACTATACTTAGAATTGAGATAGTGGCTTGAAATTTTTTACAGAAGTTCCTAGGTATGGTGACTACAATGTGAACCAAAATCATATTTCTACACACTTCCAGAGTAGTTTTTTAAAAATCCCAAAATTTTGTTATTTTTTAATATACGGCAAATTGTGATAATATTATAAAATATAAAAAATTGTGGTATAAAAATTATTTTGGTTCACATGACAGCCCTATGTCTACTGATGATTTAGAGCCCAATCTCGTTCATGTGCAACAATTTTTGCCGCTTTATCAAAGTAGCAGTATAAAAGTGTAATAAAATTTATCAAAAATTTACCGGTCCTGTACTCCTACAAATATAGCATAAATGAAATTTAAAATTTGTCCTAGACTCGTATTTCTACACACTTTAAGGTACAAAAAAATTATGGCTCTAATGCAATTACACTAAAAGAAAAAATTTTTCAAAGTTAGGCCTCTGTTTAGGGTAGGTGCCCCTTGTGTTCTGGTTTAGTAGATACAGGTTTTTTTTTTTTTTTTTTAGCTCAAACGCCGACAATGGCACAGTCCACGCGACTAAAACTTTGTTGGCCGCTTTGGTACCCCAATAATACCAAAAAACCAACCCAAAAACGGTGCGGCAGGTCTGGTAAGTGGCGCCATCACTTCGAAGACTTTGGAAAAAGTGTTATAACCCGAGCTTGTAGTCCAAGGCCGTCAATAGACGGCGACATGGCAGGTTTGGTAAGTGGCGCCATCTGTTCGAAGACGTTGGAAAAGTGTCCCAACCCGAATTTGAAGGCGAATCCCGTCAACAGATGGCACTACAGGGCGGGGTACTTGACTGTACGACGGAATGGCGTGGCCGGTGATTTGGCCGCCTGCTCCGTATTATATATATACATTCTCATAGCAGAAATGAAAACAACGACCCCCGAAAGGGGAACAATGAAATCGTGCGATTGTGTCAATTCTTTGGCTTTAAGTTGAAACTGGTACGTTGTTGCCTTGAAAAAGGGATAAACTGGGAGTGGGGAGGGTCCTGAACGGGGAATGCTCGTTTGTGGGACAGTGCTTATGTTAGCTCCACTATTTCATTGGGAAGGTGGAGGATGCAAAAATTATCCTGCTAACCAAACACCGTGGTAATCTCAGCAGCAAGTCTTAAATGCCGTCATGCACAGTTATTTTTCGCACGGTACGCATCACTTGGCCACAGCGAAAGACTGGGAGTGGGGGGGGGGGGGGGGGAAGCTGTTACCAAAAAGCATACGAAGGGGGAGGGGCAGTATTAATTCAAATAATTATCCAAATTCAACTACGGTTAGCAAAGAGGAGGAAGGGAGGGAAACGGCCAGGAGAGGAAGAGGACGGTATAAAAGGGGGAGGGGAGGGAGAGGATTGGCGGAAAGGGGGAGTATTACACGAAGAAAAATTGACACCGAGTAAATACTGGGAAACACCCACGGGCCAAATAAATCCCCGGGAGAAGCCAAGGACGACTGCTAGTATTATTATAGTCTTTCGTTTGGTGACAACTGTTCATCTCAGTTTGTGAAGTACTTTTAAAAACTAGAAAATGTTATCAATCATTGAATTTTTTCACTATTTAGAAATAAGAAATAGAAAGAGACGATGCACGGGGCATCCACCCACCCAAATACCCAAGAGGCAGATGAAGAGGAAGAGGTACCACCCTTATGACAGTTGTTTTTTGCCAATGTTTTTTTTTATTACAGTTGTTTTTTTTTAATGTGTCTAACTGTGGGCTGCATTAGGAAAACGATTGCGAAATCGTAGCTTTACTTCCGGCGTAACCATTTTTCAGAAGTCAACATCCGTCATCTTGGATCGGCAGCAATTTTTGTTATTAACAAAAAATTTAAGACGCCAATAACCATGTTTAGTCATCCCTACTAAAGATAAGTTAGTACCCCAAAATTAGCCCAATATCCTGGCTGACCAAAACTAGGCTGGTAGGCAGAGTAGCTTGCGCTCGAGCCAGTTCCCGACGCCGCGTACTTTCGCAACTTCAAACTTTTGTATTTACGGAATATTTAATCCGAAAAACGACCTCTTAACACTAAATTAAATACAGTTGAATTATTCAGAACTTTTATTTTCAAACATTTTGTGTAAAGACATTAGGTTTAAAACTATTTTGAAATGTCTGCATTGTGAGATTAGACAATTTGATTCAATAACTTTTTCCTCGCCAACCTTTATATCTATGAAAGAAGTCATGAGAAAAGAAATATAGGCCAAAAAATAAGCTTTAACTAAAAAAAAAAGTTAAAAAATCCTATTAGAAGCAGAGATATTGCAGATTTGCTGATTGCTGATTTGCTGATTGCATCTTTTTAAAAGCTACCTACCACTTTGAAATGACAATCATACTTTTTTATGTTCCTGAGACATCCACATAATTGTGGTGTAATGGAAAGATAATACTTCCAAATTATGCCAAATTCTTAACTGGCCCATATGGACTATTTACTTATTTCCTTGTTGTTATCAATTGGATAACTTTCTGCGCTCGCTTTGTCGTCGTCGGCTTGCTTCACTTTTAGTCTTCTGTCCATCGAAAGCTGGGAAAACTATAGCAATAACTTTATTCGTTTGTCGCATTTTTTCATCTCCGAAACGATACCGGATAGAGACAAACAGTTTTCACCTTAAGATTCAGCGTCCAAAAATATATATCTCGCGCCAAGTTAGGCAACAATCATCACAACAAACATCACATCAATTCAATTGTCGAGGTTTGGGTGATATCCGAAACTTTGCGCGTGATGGTCTGCATTTGACCGCAAAGGGAAAATTGATTCTCCAATCCGAAATCTTAAAAGTTCTCTTTGCTTTTGGTCCTACTTCCAGCCAGGAAAACTGCATCGAATAAATGGGCATACACATTTGGTTAATGATCAGCCCACTACACGCTGCTTACAACATAGTGTTTCTACTGAGGCATGTTTTCAATCTCAGCGCATCTCCTCATCAATTGGCCTTTCCTGTCTCCTTGTTAATGCTCGTAGCTTGGTAAACAAACTTGATGAATTCCACACGGCGCTTCAGGCTGGCGACTATGATCTCGTTTTCATCACTGAGAGCTGGTTAACTGCTTCAGTCAGTGATAGGATGATCACCAGAAGTCTAAACTACACAGTTGTTCGACACGACAGGGGAAGCAGAGGATGAGGCGTGGCCATACTTCTACGCTGCAGTTTTATTTTTCATGCCCCGACTCCACCTCCTGATGTTGAGAGACTTATCCTGGATCTTGGTCCAGACGAAATTCGAATAATTCTGGGCTACATCCCTAATGCCAAAGACGAACTACTTGTGACACGCATGTGTGATTTTTTTAATACAAATTTTTGTTGTTGTAAGCCCAATCTGATTGTCGGAGATTTTAATATGTCATCTGTTAACTGGGAAAATCATTGTACCTCTGATAGAATCCATCAAATATTTTGTACTTGCATCTCCGAACTTGGTTTGCGGCAACTGGTTAGTAAACCTACGCGTGGGGGAAACATTTTAGATTTAATTTTAGTTGATTGTGATTACTTGGCCTACGATGTTAGGGTACTCGATCGCCTTGGCGACAGTGACCACCAAATGGTGTCATTTAAACTCAATTGTGGTGGCAGGACCCAGAAGGGCTTAAAAACTAAGTCACACACACAGATCTTGATGGTCTCCATTTCTCGCTGAGCACGGTCAACTAGCAAAATTCTTTGGCACACTACAACAATGTTGACGATATATGGAATTCATTTCATAAAATACTCAGCACTACAGTCGAGGCTAATACGGTTATAAACAAGCGACCCTCTACGCGATGCTACCCAAAGTCTATCACTAAACTTCAAAGACGAAAACTTAAACTGTGGCATGCGTATCAAATTAATAGAGATGCCACTGCTCGGGATGCATATTATGCTTGCAAGTGCAGGTTTCCAAGGCAATTAAATCGTACGTAATTGAGCTTGAGGGCAAGATTCTAAATGATGGCACGATGACTGCGCTTCATAAACATGTCAGATCAAAGACCAGAACAACGCAATCCGTCCCACCATTATTGGTAGGTTCTACTTTGCTTACCTCTGACCTTGAGAAAGCTGACGCTTTTAACCATGCATTTGCACAAAATTTCTCGCTTAATAACGGGATTATACCACATTTACCAGATGTTGAGTCCGTTCCCACATGTGACCGCATCAATTTTCATCCTGGCACAGTTTTTGCGTTACTTGGATCCCTTAAAACTAGCAATGCAACTGGCCCTGATGGGTTCCCCGCTACGCTGTCTAAAGAGCTCAAGGACGAACTTTTTCTGTCACTTACAATGGTCTTTAATCTTTCAATTCGTACCCATGAAGTACCAAGCATGTGGAAAACGGCACGTGTTGCCCCAGTATATAAAAAGGGGGATGCGGCTGACCCCGGAAACTATAGACCCATCTCCCTTACATGCGTCCCGTGCAAAATTTTGGAACGGATTATTCGCGACCACATGTTCAAACACCTTAAGAGGTTTAACATCCTGGCAAATGACCAATTTGGATTTATACCTGGTCGTAGCACCACGCTGCAGCTTTTACAATGCTTCGACAACTGGACAAGAGCAATTGACAATGGCTCCCCTGTTGACATCATTTACATTGATTTTGCCAGAGCCTTTGAGTCCGTAGTTCACTCCAAACTCTTCGTTAAGTTGATCAACTATGGTTTCGATGGCGAAATTTTAAATTGGATAAAATCTTTCCTATCTGGTCGCAGCCAGCGGGTTTGTGTTGGAAACTCAACCTCCCAGCCGGTAAACGTAACCAGTGGGGTTCCACAAGGTTCCGTTCTGGGACCTTTGCTGTTTTTGATTTATATCAATGATCTGAAATGTGAAACGGAAGGCATTTTTATCTCCAAATTTGCAGATGACGTGAAAATGTATAAGGTGGTGAATGACTATTCTGCTTCTAGAGCGCTTGGTGAAACTGCAAAAAGTATTGAGGTTTGGTCCAAGAATTGGCAACTGCCTATTGCGAAAAATAAGTGTAAAATCCTACAACTTGGGAAAAAAAATGAATACTTTTCTTACAGCATTGGACAAACCAAGCTTACAAATGAACGTAGCATTAAGGATCTTGGTATTATCTTTTCCGATGATTTAAAATCAGCTACTCACATAAACTATATTGTTAAAGCAGCTCGCATTCGTGCTATTCTGATTCGTAGATGTTTCACGGGACGTTGCGATGAGCTAAAGTTACTTAAGCCCTATTTAAGCTTTTAGGCCTAATTTTTCGTTTTTAGGCCTAATTCTAGCTACATGGTTTTACAAAAGAACGCTGATCAAAAAACCATGATAATTCTAGCTGCCATTAAGTAGCAGCTGCGTTAGTGGATAGGCCTATTCATTAAACCACCACAGTATCAAGATTTTACGTTACAACTGCAACGTGGAACCTTTAAACTATTAAACGCAGGCATGTTATGGATTCCCCGCTCAGGTAGTCGGACATATAAGTCCAAAAGGCAACGTAAATAGGCTTGCATTCGTATACAGCAGGCATTTTGTTGTTTCGTGCTGTGTTATAAACATGTTGTCTGCGGTTCACTTTCGTTTTATATGTATCACTCCTGGGGGAACAACGATTTAGGTTTCATACTTGATATTGAGTTACATCGAAAAAGGTCATTGGCTAGAAGGAAGCAATCAAAATATTATTTGCTGTGTTTTTAAAATTCACTTCACTACCACTAGCACGGTGTATGCTTCGTCGGAATTCCTTAACTATTCAGGATTCCAAATTTATAATGTTGAGTGTTAGAAATAAATTAAAAAATGTGTAATTTCTTCCGTAATAATTCTTCGATTTTCGGCAAATTTTGGCTCAGCAATACGTTTAGGGGTTTCAAGCGATGTACCAAATTTCATTCCAATCCGGCTTTTCGTTTGGGCTCCATCCAGACTACAAAAAAGCAACCAACCAACGGCCCAACCAACCAACATTTTGTAATTTGCTGTCCGTTATAGGCTACGCTTCGCTCGCTTCTCCGCCAATAAAAAAAATACCCGGAAATACGAAACGGAAGTTGCCGGGAGTGGCGGAAGTGTACAGAAGACAGGTTCTGTCTAAGTAGTTGCTGCCCCTGCTCGTCTTTTCGTAATTAAAAATCATTTATTAATTTCGTGAACACGTAAATTACGTAACTCGGCTGCTGTAGACCACTAACGGATATTGTGTTTCCTATTATTTATAGCAGCGAGTAAGAACGAGTTAATGTTTTTAATTTTTTTTATAACTTTTCATGGAAGGAGTAAGTGGCATCCTGTCTAAGTATTGCAGAGTGTGAACGATGTGACGAAAACCAGTGAGCGCATGCCAGTGAACGAAGGATCAAGTCCATTGCTCAGGGACACGAGTCACCAACAAATATACACCATGCAGACCAGGTGGTCTCATTCCTGCCCCTTTGAGATTAGCCAGACTAACGGCATTTGTCGTCTTCCCCACAAGCTGAAAAAAGAAGCCGAATTAGCTTTTGCATCCTAATTGCTTCTAGGGTTAGGTCACTAAATTATTAAACGAGTAATGGACGGGGAATTATTTATACCAACTTCATTTTAATCGATTAGGCTGAAAGCTCTACTTATCGTCTCACGGGTATTGCAAGCCTGGCTGGCATCAAATTTATTATTCAGGCATACGACCATGTATTCATAAGGAAGCTGCTTTTGCTTAAAAGTTTAACAGTTTAAAAAGTGTGTAACGTGTGACTTGAAATTATACGGTATGACAGGTAAATTAAGAAGTTATTTTATTTCAATACATAAAAGTGTACCAGCAAAACAACAAAGCCCGTGCGCGGGTGCTAGGACAAGCGTTGGAGACCGCTCTCTCGATGCCACTATTCTCGAAAATGAAACTAGATTAAAACCGAATTCTCTTAGCATACCTACAAAATTTTTTTGCATTTTAACGCTAATTTAACGTTACTTTAGTTAAAATGGTGAATGCACTCAGGTTGCAGATACTATAGGACTGCAGAAGGAAATAGAAGAACTGGGAAGCTTCGAAAATCGCTTATTAGATAATACCTAGATAATACTGCATGTGATAATAATAATGCATGAGGCAGAGAGTAACGAGCAAGCCGTCCTCACTGTAGCTACGTGAAGCTTCTTCCCCCCTCCTTCTTTCAATTAATGGGTCAGTCCAATGAATCGCGCTCAATGCTAAGCGAGCCGCGTCTTTAGTTTGGGAAGCTCGGATGCTAATCGCAAATAACGTCACGCACAAAGTCCAGGTTATTTTTTCATGTTGCATTAGTTTCGTTTCGTCCTCATTTGCCCTCACTAGGACGAAAACGAAAGTAGGTTGCGACGGTTGCTTGCGTTTCTGGAAAACGAAACTAGCACGAAAACGGAACTCCGGCTTCTCTTTTCTGAAAATAAGAAAAGAAAAAGAGATTGGAATTGGAAGGGGGGGGGGGGGAGGAGTGCGTGTTTACCCTTCTGTTCTGTTCACATTCTAATGCTATGAACTAAATGGATTAGGAGTGGGGGACGGAGTGCATCTGTTATCCCTGTGTTTATTGTCATAGGGGTACGAGATGAATGGGTACCCTCTTCCTAGCGGCACTCCCTCAAGAGAGTTGAGGGCCCATGTTAAGGGTTTCCCCTTTAATGACAGTGTATTAGTTAAAAGTGTCTCCTAGCTGGGTACTTTATTTAGACTTGCTCTAACAATCATAGAAGCCCATTTGTTACTTTTGTTCCTGCATGTCTTTGGATTGTCTTTGGATTGTCATACTAACCTGGACAACCCTTGTATAACACCCTACTACGAATGGCTGCCTATCTATTAATTTGGGAAATAAGGTAAAACTTTTAGATTTTTCTATTGTGCCATCCAGGGAAGAAACAGTGTTTGCCCGTGTAACTTTAACTCTAAGGCTTGCCGTTACCCAAGGCTTCCAAACTTGTTTCTGGCAAGTAAGAGCTCTCTGACCACATGTGCGTAAATAAATATGTAACTTGTAGTAGTTCATCCCTTGGTTTTCCTTTCACAGGCTACGCTTCCCAGGTCAGTGAGACGGCCTCTCGGTAGTTTGGGCCAGGGGAATCTGGGGGTAAGATAACTTTTCCCCCTTTTGGTGGCGAGGTTCGTGGATCGTTAACTACGCTAAGTTACCCCTGACAGCATCTTCTCACAGGTGGTAGCAAAACAAAATTGGGAATAAACTAGCTGTGTGGGGAGGAAATACATCCTTCGCCATCCCATTTGTGTGCAAAAATGGTCGTGACGAAAACACGTACCTTTTATAACACTGTTTATAAACTGTCTAATACTGCCCTAAATATGATAACTCCGTCCGTTCCCACTCTGACCAGGTTACAAGGGAGCTCCACGAAAGACCAACGAGATTTTGCAGAGACAATAAGCACTAGGCCCGAACTTTACAGGAGTATCCTAGGTACACTGCAGAAAATAGACAGAATGAAGAAAACCATGACGTCCAGCTCTCGTAAAGGTGAGGGCACTATTAACGCAGTTCAATGTGTTACTGCTAGGGAACGAGATAAGAAACATATACCAGCACGACAACCCCTTAAACCAAGTGGGACCTCCACCCCCCTAGTGGTGGAAAAACCAAACGAGAAACCTCGTAGTAAGGGACCGGCTGCCACAGGTCAGGGGGAGTGTCATGGCAACAAAACTAAGGCTTCGACCCTGCACTGGTCTTTCAAGGATGAGAAATCAGCGGAATTGGTCCCAGGAAAAACCTTAACGCCCAAGAAGAAGAAAAGTGTGGTGACGCCACCTAACGAAATGGACCACATTCCACCCGAACGGACTGGTTTCCGACCAACATTCATTTCGAACAAGCACTTGACGAATATAGTAGCAAAACGGCCGCCTGAGGCAGACCAAAGTGATCTGCCCCAACAGACCCCCAAGATTAGGGGGAGAGATAACTACCCTACAACCAAACAAATGTCTTTGCCCCAGATCGAAGATGACTTGGGAGGGACCACCACGGTCCTGCCCCTCATTCGGTGCTTTTGCTCCATCGTGTCTATATACACTATGTGAACTGTGAATTGCCATGCGTTGAGACAATGTGAATTCGTACAGTACCTCATACTAAACTTTCGATGATACAAGATGTCGTTAGGTTAAGTACCTTTAATTTATGTGGGTAAGACCCAACCCAACTCCATTTGAGGGGTGGGGGAGCGTGTCAGAGGGGGTAAGAGATGAATGGGTACCCTCTTCCTAGTGGCACTCCTTCCAAGTGAGTTGAGGGCCCGTGTTAGGGGTTCCCCCTTTAATGACATTGCATTAGTTAAAAGTGTTTCCTAGCTGGGTACTTTATTTAGACTTGTTCTAACAATCATAGCAGCACATTTGTTACTTTTGTTCCTGCATGTCTTCGGATTGTTTAACTTTTCAATTGTTTTAACTGCCTTTTTCGTGGTATTCCATGGCAAATGGCTTGTTTTGGCTATGCCTTGTATTATGAATTGGCTAGGAGGCCAAAATTATCTCCTTGGAGTCATATTAACCTGGACAACCCTTGTATAACACCCTACTACGAATGGCTGCTTATCTATTGGGAAATAAGGTAAAACTTTTAGACTTTTCTTTTGTGCCACCCAGGGAAGAAACAGTGTTTGTCCGTGTAACTTTAACTCTAAGCCTTGCCGTTACCCAAGGCTTCCAAACTTGTTTCTGGCTCATAAGAGCCCTCGGACTATATGCGCGTAAATAAATGTGTAACTTCCAGTAGTTCACCCCTTGGTTTTCCTTCCACAAGCTACGCTTCCCAGGTCCGTGAGATGGCCTCTCGGGAGTTTGGGCCTGGGGAATCTGGGGATAAATGTGGTGACGCTTTTCCCCCATTTGGTGGCGAGGTTTGTGGATCGTTAACCACGCTAAGTTACCCCTGTCAGCATCCTCTCACATTTATTTGAAGCAAACACCCATTGTATCTTCCATACACTCAGTTCATTTCTCTTCGTTGGCATTTACGGGTAAATATTTAGTAATGAGCAAAGTTACTTCACCGGAGCGATGCTGGGTAGATCTACTATAGTTAAACCATAAACCACAAATAAGATACGCCATGATGAAAGTATTGGGGATGGGAGACCCCTGAGTGTCCGTGCAGCAAGTATGGTGCTAACAAAGAATAAAATTAATAGTTTGCACCAAAAAAGAGATGGAAACTGAAGTGTCCCATGGAAATGCTTTCGGATTACAACATATCTTTCGATATCATCTCTCGTTTTTATGTAGTGGAAATTGGTTGCCAGTTAACCAGATTCCCGCTTCGACGGGGAGTCACTTAGGGCACGGATGTTGGTGCCACAGATGATGCAGGTGCTACAGAGTGTCACCCAAGTGGATTTGTTAGCTTGTTTGCCAATCATGCTGACAAGGCATTTCCAAAACGTCCATTTCTTGAGTACTGGGAATAATACTATTTTCATGTAATAGTATTAAAAAAAGTTTATCCGGGAAGCATTTTTGATAATTTGCAACTATCTGTCTCTGCAAAATGAATTTTTTTATGACAGAGAAACACTTGTATTCAAATAATGTAAACTATTATTACAGAATTCTAAAATCCCAACATTCTAGTTGCTGATAATTTGGTGTCGTGAAAATGGGGATAATGAAAGCTTTAATGATGTACAATAAACTTCTGTCTGTCATTGTTAAATCCCGTCAATTGAGACTAAAAGTCCAGTGAACCTTGCCCTTGGAGAGATGCACAAATAGACGTTTGTTAGGTTACACTGGGGGCCTTGTAACCTTCTCTGTCAACCCAGAATTGTTCCTACCAATTAGAGCCAAGGTGACTTAGCAATTTCGTGTCCTCCCCATCTTTTAAGGGACGCGGTTCTTTCAGTGAGATCAGTTGGCTACCGACCAGGTCACCAAAAAAAGAATAATTTCAGTCGTGTTCTGCGGCTTAAGCTTCCAAGGGTTACGTTGGGGTTAATGAGCTCCTTTGTCTGCTTCGCCAAATGCTCGGCATGTTACACGGCTTTGTCGCTATTAGTACGGAACAATAAAAAGGGAAATGGCCCAGAAAACAAGGTCTTCTGTTTGGTATCTGGGCTTCTAAACACTCCCAGTTCCCACCTTAATTTAACTACCGGGGTTTTAACTCCGACTAATAGAACAAAAGACAATGGACCTTTCCAGGGAATGGCAGTTCTTTGGGGAAATCTTCTTCTCTCCCGCTTCTCTGGGAGTAATGAATTAACAATTATTTCTCCCTCTGTGCAACTCAACCAGCGTTTCCATGCTCAGTTTCTTTTCATTCCCGTTTCTTTCTTGATTGTATAAGTTCTTGCTTGGTACACAGTACGTTGCTTACAGGAGACTGCATCAATCTCACTGCAGCATTACTTGTATAGGATGCGTGTGAGAGTGGGGTGAAGGTAGGGTTAAGTGACCTGCTGTGAAGTGAGAGAGGCGTATTGGCATCTATTCTTAGTGTAAGCACATTGCAGGTACTTAGAGATGTATAACTAGGACACCGTAGTGAATAAATTTCTGCTGTGGAATCGTATAAATGTGTAGATAACGATGTATATTTGTGTGAGAAAGGCCAGAAAGGTATAAGGTGGGTAAAACATCCTACATGTTGATGCCCTATTCTTAAACATGGATACATCTTCACTAAGTAATTTTTTTGCCAGCATGTAGCAAGTAATTAAATAAATATACATAAATCGCTATAAAGTATATTCAGGAAAGAGGAAAACAAGCCAAACAGAGAAATTCATACAATAGAAATAACTTGGTAAAAGTAAGCCACCTTTAGGCACTTAACGTTTCGTCGGACTGGCGTGACCTGGATTGGAATTGGCAACCCAATCCTTCCACATACCACTGATATAACAACTTTATCAATAAACTCACGACAGGATGTGCCAGTGGAAGAACGGGCATATCGATAAAAGCGCAGTGTCATTATATGGGGACGGACTAAGTTGCCAGTTTTGCACCACTCTGATGAAAAGCAAGAGCGTAAAGGAGGTTTACTGTGTCACTTTGTTTCTAGTGCATAATTTTCGCTGTTTGGCATGTTTTCCTCTTTCCCTTTTTAGCAAACTGGATGGAGAATAAGCTACCAAGGGCACAAATATACATAGAAATAGCTGAAAGTTTTTTATTTTTATTTCGTCGTGCAAAGAGATGATGAGAAGTACACTGAACACCTTGGAAGCAATGTAAAGAAACTTAAGAATTTTATTTTTTAATACAGATTATCAGAATTGTCATGTAAAAATGAGGTCCGCTTGTAACCTGGTAGTGAACAGGGGTTACTGTAGAGCATGAACAATTTGCAAGTGCTGGGAAGTTCAGCTGAAGAAGGACCCACTGACGAGGCCAAAATTCACTCACAGGGCATGAGAACGAGCAAACGATTTAATTTTCAACACTAACAAAATTGTTTGTGCCTTGGTCACCTACTAAACAACACATACATGCTAATAGGATGACGAAGCAACTGTATATTAACTAAAAATAACGTAAAAATACTTACCATAAAAGGTAAAAAACACAAATCGTAAAATGAAGGTGTGAAACCGTTTATCTGTTGACATTCCTTGAGACGCCATGTTGAAAGTGACGTCATGAGACCAACGCAAACATCAGATACAATTCACTGGTAACTGTGAATAGTGTTTGATGTTTGTGTTGTTGTCGTGACGTCACTTTCAACATGGCGTCTCAGTGAATGTGAAAAGACTGTTAGTTCCCTCCTTCATTTTACTATATTTGTTTTTACCTTTTATTGAAGGTATTTTACGTTCTGTTTAGTTGCTATACAGTTGCTTCATCGTCTTTAATGCATGCAAATGCATGCCAAAGCAAACAAAATTTTGTTAGTTCTGAAAATTAAAATAGTTTGCTCGTTCTCATTACCTATGAGTGATTTGGCCTCGTCAATGGACCCCCTTTTCAGCTGATGGTTTCTGAAATGATGGCCACTCAACTAGAAACGTCTCACTCTTGACTCTTTGCATTTGTCTAAATGGCAACGGAAGTATTGAAGACTGTCATACAGTCACCTCCTGAAAACATTGTAACTTCAGCGGAATATTATAATATGAACTTTGCTGATTGCAAATTTCGTTCTATGAAGATGTTCTACAAAATTTTCTTTAAAGAAAGTGATAAACGGGAATATCAACGAAATTCTGTTAGGTGTGTTAACACTAACAGAAATTATGTATTAAATATAAGTTTGTATTTATTTCTATTTTCCACTGTTTCAGTAAATTTCGCTGAGCAGGAGAGGTCACTCTTAACACCGTTGATACTACCACACCAGATTCGCGACATATTTACTTGGATTTTGTTTTAATCTTTTACCGACAGCACTTCAGACGTACGCCCAGAAAAGACTTCATTAAAAGGCCCATGGGTTGGTAAAACAGTGCAATTCGATCTTATACATATTCTTGACTTGGAGATCAAGCCCCTAACAAATCGGCGGTGCTTTGCTGGATTCACTTGGGTTTCCAGGATACCTCGTAAAACTTGCTTTTCGACGCTAAACTTAATTATTTTGTCCTCTTGTTTACGTTCTGGTGTCGAAAGATATAAAACTTAAAACAATCTTGGCCTGCGTTTAACCCTGGTTTATGATGCTGCCAACTTTTGTGCATTTGCTCGTATGTGATCAACTTAGCAACTGTACAGCAAAGTTTAGTGCAGGTTTTAGATCTATAGAAAAAAACGTTTAGTGATGCAAATTTTTTAGACCTCTTCAGCTGCATTTATAGTTACTTTCTTTGCAGTTTTTGTTTTAATTTCTTGTAGTGTGCTTCATCAGTAGTGAACTTGTTTGGCTCCATTTTGAACATAACGAGATGGTTTTGAAAAGAAGAAAGAAGTCTTAAGTGAGGGGTAAATCCCGGGATAGATACAGGCAACGCTGATTACCACAATGGACAGAGTTATAGGCCAGAATAGATCTCAGAGCCGCTGATGGAGCCAGCTGGTAGTCTGTCACACTATCCTGGTCGGCACAGACTGGCAGGGAGTTTGCCAGGGTCCCCTTTCCCGCCATTGAGCAGATCAAGCTCTTCATTTAACAAGTCTGGTCTACTGTCGCTCATACAATGGGCTTTTCCGATGATTGTGGTATTCTTTATATCTTGTTCTTTATATCTAACCTCTTCCGGCTAATTCTTTATGTCTTTGACGTAAAATCTGTAACTCCTAATCTGTATCAGACTGATACCGACGCATTGGTTCTTTATTCTTCTTTCCCTAACAGACATTACTATTGCGTTAATTTGAAACGGTACGGTACTAACCATGGAATGAGGTCCCGTCACAATTCAACAGTTGGTACAGCTAATTGAAGCGCGTGTTTAATGCCTTGGCTTTATTTTCCCATTTGGCTGTGTTTCTTATGTCTTCCTTCCTTCCTTCGTTATTAAAGGTATATCAGGACCCAAGAGTCATACAGAACTCTCAGTTTCCTTAGACTTTACATTTAAAAAAAATTCTGTTGAGGATTTTCTTTAAATCACTTCGGATTACGCCTTTCCTGTGATTTTCTTTTCTGGCCTTTTTTTTGTCTTTATTACTTTTTCTTCTTACCTTTCTTTTACGATAAAACATGTTTCAGGGGGTGAAGACGGATATTGAACACAGTATAATTAAGTTGTTTTTTAACGTTGTTGGTTTCCTGTCGTTGTTGCTATGGGAACACGGGAAGGATTAAGGATCTAAACAACAGATAACCCTTGGTGTTTTCGGTGATTTATCTTTAGCGACTCGGCACATGCCTTCTACCAAGCTGTCAGTTGAGTTCCGAGGTTTCATCTCTCATGATCCGTCATGTAGAAACATGTGTCGGGTTTTATTTGTTCTAACTCGGTTCGTTTTTGGAACAAGGTCAGAATGACATTATCCGAAATAAACAGCATTCACATGAAGTTAAATTTTTTCCAGCATCTGCAACACCCTAGTATCATTTTAGGAGCTAAGAAAATCGTTTTGGTAATGCTATAAAACGTTTAATTAAGGGGCACATGCCCTAAAAAATATTCAAAACTTTTTATTTATTTTTGGTTAGTCTGGTGCAGTAACATGTATTCTACATGGTACAACAGTTTTCTTTAATTAACCGATACCTTTTATGACTAAAACCATTTTTTTCTGGTTTATTTAGCTTTAAGTTTCTCGGCCTTTAAAACTTGATTTTCTCGGAACACTACTATCGCTAGCGGTCAATTACTAAAACATCACAACTTTACTTAGAACTGAGATAATAACTTAAAATTTGTTTACACAGGTTCCCAGGTGTGATGACTGTAAAGTGAACCAAAATCATACTTCTATACCCTTCCGGTTTAGTTAAAAAAATCCCTAAATTTTGGCTATATAATTTTATAATATATAAAAATTGTGATTTTATTATAAAATATAAATATTATGATATCAAAATTATTTTAGTTCATATGACAGCCCTAAGTATACAGATGATTTAGAGCCCAATCTTGTTCATGTGCAACAATTTTCGCCGACGTTGTGAAAGTAGCAGTACAAAAGTGGAATGAAATTTACCAAAATATGTACCGGTACAGTACTCCCACAAAAATAGACTAATTGAAAATTTAAAATATGTCCTAGACTCGTATTTCAACACACTTTAAGTTTTAAAAAAATTATGACTGTAGTCATAATTCAAAGTTAGGCCTCAGTTTAGGGTAGATGCCTCTTTAATACAAATACTTTAAATACATTTTGTTCTTAATACCTAGAAAATATTTTCTTCAGGCCTTGCAATAAAATTAAAACAAAAATTAAAGAAATATTTGTTGAGCATCGGGGATGAAATTAGCTCTACAGTTTATGTTAGGATTCTAGTTTGGGTGCTCTTGTTTCCTAGGGCCGCGCTATTTGTGGTGTTTTGTATAGGTATTACCCGCTTTTCGAGTGCTGAGATTAACAATGTCGAGGCCCCGCAGGGGCCGAGCCATTGTTGCTCTCAGTACGAAGAAAGCGGATAATAACCTATTTATCACCCAGTCGCATAACAATTGAAAAGCGGATTCACTGTCTTCAACATCGTCTTTGTTTGCTGAAGAGAAAAATCGGCATTAGCATTAGTTTTTTTGTGTAAACATTGTTGCATGCATTGTCAGGCTTTCTGAGCAAAGAACGTCAGCACGATTCGTTCTTTGTTGTACGCGTACTGGCCCTTTGTCGAACTCAGTACTCCAGGCCTGAGGTGTTGATATCGTCTCAACTGGGAATAAGCGGAATTTGGTGAAGATACGTACTGTAATGTAAGTTTGTCCGTTCAACAATAGCAATGTTAACAATGAATTCTTCAACAATGCTGAGGACAGGGCTTTCATCGTGAAGCAACATTGTTGTAAAGAATCTACATATGTAATGCGGAGCATCTACTAATACGGAGCAGGCGGCCAAGTTACCGGCTACGCCATCCGTCGTACAATCAAGTACCCCACCCTGTAGTGCCATCTGTTGACGGGATTCGCCTTCCAATAAGGGTTGGGACACTTTTCCAACGTCTTCGAAAAGATGGCCCCACTTACCAAACCTGCCATGTCACCGTCTATTGACGGCCTTGAACTACAAGTTCGGGATATAACACTTTTTTCTGAAGTCTCCGAAGAGATGGCGCCATTTACCAGACCTGCCGCACCATTTTTGGGTTCGTTTTTTTGGTATTGTTGTGTTACCAAATCGGCCAACAAAGGTTGAGCCGCGTGGACTGTGCCATTGTCGGCGTTTGAGCTTAAAAAAAAAAAAAAACAACCCGTGTGTACTAAACCAGACAACTTTAAACCAAGCGAGGATTGGTTCTTAATTTCGAGGCCCCCATTGGGCCTCGAATTTGGCAGCCTGCTACGACGGAGAGGCGCATTTATTTCCTAAATGTTCACTTCCAGAAAGGAGTTAAATTGTTTTTAAGTGGGCGGCAACAATCGTTGCTTGCAACAATGTCCCCATGCACGGTACCGAGTTGTGAAAAGTTTCAAAGGATTGACTTAAACATAGGGTTACTTGCTTACTGAATGCTGGATTTCTCAGGGCTTGTTTTAGCCTTCAGTCAAACAAACGCCAGCGACTTTTCGGGGCTACACCAAAGGGAGAATGTCACGGGGCGCCGTTTTCGGAGAGGGGGAGGCGGGCAAGCGTGTATGGGGGGGGGACACGTATACGAATCCGGGAGGGGGCTGGAGCGTGGGGATTGGGGGTTAAAGTAATTGTGGGGGGGGGGGGAGTGATTTTAATTTGCCAATAATAAAGAGTAAACTTTGTTGTGTTATAAATACATGAAATTGATTGCCACAATTTAGTCTGCCAACAGCAAATGTAAGCAGGATGAATAACTTTTTGTATTTCTTTTGATTGATTGGACTGGTTAATTTACATAACTCATAGCATATTGCTTTCGTATCAACTAAAAAGCTATAATGCAAACCAAGCGTTGGCATTGTTTTTTATTAACTGAACAAAAAACGGTGTCACCGTTTAGAAAAAAGCGTTAGAGCTCATATCCCCATACTCACAGCTGTAAAGGTACACGAATAAAAACGGATTAGAGTTCACTCGAACGCAATGAACTATAATTTGAACTTCAATTCCAGAGAACAAAAACTGTTTTTGCTCAGTGGTTATGTCAGAAAGTGAACGCAGTTTGTGTTTGAAATGTTCCTTGTTTGTGTGCGTGTGCGTGTG
Source organism: Lithobius niger (assembly GCA_023313725.1). Lineage (NCBI taxonomy): Eukaryota > Metazoa > Arthropoda > Chilopoda > Lithobiomorpha > Lithobiidae > Lithobius > Lithobius niger. The sequence goes on from JAHWFP010173333.1 coordinate 163,798, forward strand.
TATGTTTGTTTGGACTTAATTTGCGTGTTATACAGGCTTTTTTTTTTTAATATTATTTGTCTATGCTTGTTGTTTTATATTTTAAGTGTGTTTTAAGTGTGTGTATATTTATTATGATTGACTATATGTGTATTTTGCGTGCGTTTATAATTTGTGAAACAAGCATACTCCTAATTAAGGTAGTTTTTTTGCCTGTGTTTGTGTATGTATTTTTCATCTTTTGCAGGCGTTTTGCTGTTTCCGACGTCTGTTTTGAATGAGTTTGTACGTGTTTTAGATCATCGTTCTGTTTCATGTGCGTGTGTATGCTGTATTTTGTGTGTGCATTTTATTTGTGCGAAGTATCGAACCGTTTTGTTTGTTAGGTTAGTGATGTACATGAATGCGTGTGCATTTAGGCTGGCATGTCACAATCCTTGTTCCCTATATTCGGAGTTCAAATTATAGTTCGCTGCGTTCGAGTGAATTCTAATCCGTTTTTATTCGTGTACCTTAACAGCTGTGAGTATGGGGTACGTCCTCTAATGCTTTTCTCTAAAAGGCGAAGCCGTTTTTCGTTCAGTTAATTTGTTAGCTTTTTTGCTTCCGTCTTATTGTCAATTGCTACGGTCTGGTCTATCATGTGTACAGTATGTCCACTGTCCACCCAATTTGTTTGCGAAAAAACGGACACTAGAAATGCGTATTTGTGTTCGGATTCCGCCCAAGCTTTGTCCCAGGTTTGTTAGTTGATGGCAACACACTAGCGTGTGTCTAGAGTTAGCATGTATCAGTTCAATGGGTAGTTGATTCTGCATGTTGCAAGCAGATGCAATATTATGGCAAGCAATCACGGAAATAATTCAACTAGCTCCCCGAAGCCTGTATTGAAGAAGTAAATCAAGTCATTCAGTCATGTCAGCCACCCAGTTTGTGGTTTAAAACTGAAAGATTTAAGCGAAAACCAAGATTATTTCATTTTGGTTCCCGGCATCGATAAATGTGCTTATTGGGGCCTTGGCCCGAAGTCTGAATTTGACACAGTGTAACAAAAAATGGGTCATGGTGCCAGTTTCTCCACATTCGAAGGTTGCAATCAGACTCCAGCCAAGTCTGCACTGGTGTGAAGGGATTAATGCGTGTCCTGTTCGCAATCTAGAGAGCAGGCACCCCATCCAGTAAGGTAACTTGTTAAGGACTGTGTCGTAGCTGCACACTGGATGAATGTCATGCAGCGTCCGACCAGTTGTTGCTGCTGACCATTACTCATTCCATAATGCTAAGGGCCACGCCCGAAGAGTTGCCCGCTGAGGGGCGGCAGATTGGACTAAAGATATATGCTATACTCACTGCATCAACTGCACCTTTTGCGACATAATTAGCATACTCATTTTCTTTTACGCCGCTGTAACCCTTTACCCATTCTAGCGTTAGGACTGTGACTTGAAAGGCAGTCCAGTTTCCAACTCACTGAGTAGATAGTGGGGTCACTCATTCGCAGGAAGAACTCTGCACCAAGGCCAGGCAGGAACGCAAGTCTGAGACAATCCCAAATTCATGCAACTCAAAATCAGCCGCTACATCAGTAGGGCTACTGATATTGCTGCCATTTCACCGATGAAACTTGATGTAACTCCTTGGAGTGAACGACGGACCTTTACTTTCAGTTCTGGTATGCAGACCCCAGTTCCATCGACTACCGGTAAATTGCTCGCCGTAAATAGCTCCCTGGAAAATGGCTCGCGGACCAAGGACAGGCAGGAACGCAAGTCTGAGACAATCCCAAATTCATGCAACTCAAAATCAGCCACTACATCAGCCGCTACATCAGCCGCTATTTTCACTAAGAACATTACCCGCAAGAAAATTAATCGTCGGGAAAATTGCTCGTGTGAAAATTGACCGTGCGGGTAATTATTGCTATCCACATTTTTAAAAATTTAATCATTTTTTTTTTACTTTTTTTTTAACAGTTATTAGTTTTTAACAGTAATTTTTGCAGTTTTTTCGTGTATTTGAGTGGCATAAAATCAAGTTGCAGCAACAAAATAGGCCTAAGGAAGCGCAATTCAATAATCTTTCATTTGGTCCTATACTCCCATCTTTGTAGGTGGCTTGGTTGCCTTGGTTCCAGAGGAGTAGAGCTAAAAGCACAAACGTGTTAACGTAAATGCAGTCAAGTACAGAATGTGTTAAAAGTTCATAAAAAAGAAAATAGCCCATTTCCCCCCCCCCCCCATTAGCAAAAATAAAACTTTAATTTTGATATGTGTATTATTTTATGGTGCACTTTACAGCTTCCGAGCACCATGTTGCTAATTCGACCCCTTTCCAATGTCAGTGCACATGAACGTTAAAACAAGACAACACTGCTCGAATAAGACGAACTAGGACAACGATACCACTTCAGTTTATTCTTAGTGAAAAGGGGAAAAAGAAGCTTGTGAAGGGGAGAAGATAGGCTGTTTTCTTTTTAATAAACTTTAACACCCAACCCACCTACAAAGAAAGACCAAATGAAAGATAATTAAATTACGCTTCACTTTAGACCTATTTTTGTCGCTGCAACTTGATTTTATTCCCCTCAAATACACGATAAAACTAAAAAAATTACTGTTAAAAAACTATTAACTTAAAAAAAGAGTACAAAAATTAATAATTAAATTTTAAAGAAAATGTGGAGAGCAATTAACAGCATGGTCAATTTTCGGACGAGCAATTTTCCCGACGATCAATTTTCTTGCAAGCAATTTTCTTAGCGAGCAATTGTCCGTGAGCAATTTTCCGGGGAGCAATTTTCGGCGAGCAATTTACTGGTCACGGTTCCATCGGCTTTGGCTTGGGCATTAAAGGATGCATCGCAATAAACACGACAATGTCTGGCTGCTGGTCCTGAATACAGAAAGAAGGCTTGGGCACCAGGCCCATGGATCAGGAGGGTTGACGTGAGCCAATCTCGTGGTGCTACTGAGATCCTGGTTTGGCAGGGACATTCCTCTGCCAGCTACACCTAGATTTAGACGTTCTCGTTCACTAAGTGTGGAATAATCATTCAGAATCTCTGCTACAGGGTAACTTTTCCCACGACTCAAGTTCCGAATGCACAAAGCTACAAGTAACTCATCTGCTCTGAGATGAAACAGGGTTCTCCGACCTCAACCCAGAGCGCATGGACTGGAGTGGAAACAAAGCAACCAGTAATGACTCTCAGGCAGCAGTTAATACTGACTTGCATACTGCGCAGATGATGACGTGCTGTGGTCATGAATGGGAGATGGTAGTCAACGACTGTACGCATATGCGTCCGATAAGTTGACAGTAGTAACTTCCGCTGAACCTCACGATAGTGTGCAAGCACCTGCTTCTGTGGCCGATAATGATCTGCTGCATCTTGTGAGTGTCTAATTCCTGGGTGAACTGTTGGCAATTTCGATTGCCATTGATACTGGGTTGGATCTGCGTCTACGCAGCTTCAGGGTCAGGAACAGTCGCAACCTTGATTGTCTTTACAGGAGGATGCAGCAGTGATCTCCAGGCTGAGGACTGGTCACTGCCTGCTGAGGGCGCATGCGTTTAGGCTCGGGTTGTGTGGGTTGCTTATCTGTCAGTGTGGCACGTAGGAGGAACCTGTAGCGCACTTACTTTTGGTCTTTCATCACTGGGCTCGGTACCGGGACCAATTTATGTTAAACTGGGGCTGCGACTTGCAAGAGGTTCTTGGTGTCTCCCAACACGATCCATCGGCCGGTGTCTCTCTACGCCAGGTGGTGCTGTTCTGTAGGCAGACAAAGCGGTTTGAGTAGTAGAGTGGTGGACGTGTACCGGGTGTAGGACTATAAATCAGGGTTTAGGTTATGGATTAGGTTAAGGGTTAGGTTAAGTTGTAGAAGTGAGCGCTTAACACTCAGGTCTTTAGGCTCAAGTAATTCAATACAGTAAAGTGAGCTGCAATCCGATTTTGTGCGCCTTGCCTATTGTTGCTCCATTGTTACATGTTGCGGCATTGCATTTTGGGGCCTCCCCTTCCCCGCCGCGCCTGTTCGTTTATAAAAATTCTCGTGTGCAAACGAACTTCAATAAGCACTGCCTCCGGCCGTGCTGATAATACCTGGTGATCTGCGTAAATGCTACTGAACTCGAATTTGAATTTGAATTTATTCACTACGTGAGCCTATTGACCTTACATCATTCGCTCATTCTAAACTTTACCTAACCTAACTCTAAGCAACACAGGGCACTAAACACAGAGAAGTACTAGTCAGCTAAATCTCCCAGTTAACCGACAGAAGTTCAACACTTGACGTCGAGTCACTTTAGCCTTTGTATTGTACGAGGAGACGCCAAGAATTCCCTCCATGTTTGCGTCCCAACCTGCCAGAACATCACCCCGGTAGCCTGCCCAGCGGTGACAGATAAGGAGAAAATGCTCCACCATTTCGGCCTCCATCCTACAACCACAAATCGGCGTGTCACTGCAACCCCGCCTAAATGCATGCACTCTAAGCATGATGTGTCCTGTCCTCAGCCTCGATAGTACGGCTGCATCCTTTCTGGAAACATCGTCAAGATCACGTGGTCTTGTTATCCCCGGATGAATACCATAGAGGGTTCGTCCTACCCGACTATAATCCCACTCGTCCTGCCAGTCTCTAGCAGAAATACTCTGCAGAACCAGAAGGAGGTCTCTAGGGGTGACTGGAAATGTCACAACGTTACGTCTTTCCTCAAAACCATGCCTGGCTAGACCTTCCGCCAGTTCATTGCTGAAGTGTCCCAAGTGCCCAGGCACCCAGTGCACAGTCACACTGATCCCACACTGGAGGGCAATCACCAGTTTAAGACCTATCTCGACCACCAGTGGGTGACTCACATCTGACATTCTCAACGCCGCCTGGAGAAACCGATTCCCCGCTGCCGAGTCAGAAAGGATCCGAAACTGCCATAGCTGAAGGTCCAGACCAACATCCAGAGCTGCAATCGAGATTGCCACTCGCTCACCAATGAAGGCCGAAGGAAGATGCGTGATGGAATCCAGACACAAACACTCCTCCACCCTCCCTCCCAAACCTCCTGGTGGAAGGACGTATCACAGAAATTATCAATGCCTTCCGTGCTTGCCACTGGTAGCTGCTGGCTACTCAGGAGCGGCAGCACCTCCCAGCACCAAGACCAGGGATACCCCCAACCAACAATCTCTGGGCAGGGAAGGCACCCGGCCCCTGCTGCTTGAGCAGAGAAGCTCCTAGACCCAGAGAACTGAGCATCCTGCGAGTCCACGGGCTCAGCATGGAGTAGAAGACCAGCTTTTTGGCCACCGCGTCATCTCCACCTCTGGCTATTGCTCGGAGACAAAAGGCAGTCAGAGATTCACTTGCACGGATACGAACCAGGACTTCTCCCACCTCAATATTTAGAGCTGGCACTGGCGTTGAGGGGAAGCAGCCCGTTGCAGTGTGCAGGTACCCATTCGAGGTTACCTGCACTTTCTACAGGGCACCTTTCTAGCCCAACAGGAAGGGAATCTGAAAATCTGCACAAGACCGAATATACGCCCTGTACAAAGTCATCCCTGTACAGTGGATCTCTTAGCCACTGCCCTATTTGACGCCAACGACTTGAGAATCCCGTGCCAGGCTATAATACTTTCACTTACGCAGCTCGCATCCAAGGACCAATTCAACTGAGAATCCAACCTGAAACCAAGGTACCGCACACTAGCTGCTGCAGTAACAACCGTGCTCCCCACACGAATGCAGCCGGTGACCCCTGGAGTTCGCGAACAGATCAACAGCTCGGTCTTCGGAACAGAGAGAGATAAAACCCGTTCCGCAAGGAACTTGATCCCTTTGGCAATAATTGCCTCAAGCGACACCAATAGCTGCCCCACATCCTTACCTATTACCCACACGGCAAACATCGTCAGCATAGGCCACAATGTTGCCATGAAGTCTGAGGTCCTAACGGACCGAGTTGATAGCTACTGCAAATAGAGTTGGGCTTAGACAACTCCCCTGCGGCAACCCTTTACTGGTTGTTTTCACTCTGGACCAAAAGCCACCAACTTTCGTGGCAAACTTACGGATGGCCAACAAAGATAGGATGGCTTTACCAAGTTTCTCAGTAAACCCCATAATTTGCAAAGCTGGCTTCACCCAGGCTATATCCACCATATCGTAAGCGGCTTTGATGTCCAGAAGGCAACAGCCGCTAAGTTCTGGTTCATCCACGCCACCCTAATCCCTGATTCTAGATAGAACATAGCATCCTGAGCACTCTGCTGTTTCCTAAAGCCAAACTGATCACTGTAAAACATGCCAGAGCCTTTCAAAACTTTGTTTAGCCTTCCTACCAGGATCCGCTCATAAAGCTTCTGGACACACGAAAGTAATGATACTCCTCTGTCCACGTATGGCAAGCTTCATTGTTAGTAGTGTTTGCTGTTGTATGGACAAACTCATTATCGCTTACTGCACTAGTAGCTTTATACTACTCCCGTAGCTTTAAATGGGATTTGACCATGAAGGTAGACGCTTACCGTCTTCTATTGTTGGTCTCCTTTACATTGTTCGGTCTGTCTCTCTTGTTTTTCCCCTTACCTATCTTGACTTAATGTAACAATGTGGAACTGGGGTGGATGTGATGTGTTGCTTTTTGTTTTTTACTTCTTCGCTTCTGTAGCAGATCGGTTGCTCCACCCCAACGCTTGCAGGCTCGTGTAACTGTTAGTGTATTGATGCTCTACTTCGGGCCAACGCCATGTTTGAAGTAAGCCTACCTTCTTCGACCCTTATCGGACTTCTGGGACATAGAACTCATCCGGACAATGGTACCGCGGTAATTATCCTTCGATGTTATAGAAGCTAATCCTTTCGATGATTGAACTTGCTCATCTCACCTAGGAATCAGGTGTATAAACCATTGGATAGATGTGGACGAGTTCCGTAGTTAGGCTCGTTGTGCCAAATGTTATAGAATTCAGCCCTACCGTCCTACTCGAGGGGAGCGAGTATGCAAAAATATGAAGTTCACCTTCTCGGTCGGGTTGCAACACCTGGGTGATGGCAATCAAATTTAGTAGCACGGCATTGATCCCAATCCCTCGAATTTTGTTTTTTGCCGCTTTGGGAATGACTTTTTTTCATCAGTGACTAAGTTGTTTTCCCTTACAAATTAAGGACTTCAAGATTTTGGAACTCAAAATGGGGACAAGAGGTTCAGCTTAGGGGTCCCGAATAGAATGGGAGCGGGGTAATGTAAGTCCCTTCTTTGAAATGTTTAACACGACAATGTTGAGAAATATTTGAACTGTAATAAATGCAGTATTTGTTTACTTTTGCCAAACTTGTCTCCCTTTGCCAATGTCTTGGTGTGCCACTGTGGGTGAGAGCATTTTTCAGTCTTCCATGTCTTCACTTCAGCACTATTTTCATACTCAAATCGAAAAAAAAAACAGTAAGCCTTTGGAATGCAAATTTACTCTAAACATGAGTCTTCAATGTCAATTGGTTGTGTAATTAAAGATGTCCATGTGAGCGGATGAAAGGCCTCTCATGTTATGAGTAACTTTTCACTAAAGGCATAGTGTTTGTTTTAACCTAATACGCAATTACCAAAATTGTATAATGCAATGAACTACTACTGAAAATGTGCAGAACTGATCGTAAGCTGAAACCAAGCATGAAGACATAACTCAATCAAGAAAAGAAAAGGTATCCTTAACATAAAAGCGAATACCCTTATAAAGTAAAAATTTAACTTGAACCTGGCAGTTCTTTTGTAATGAAAAGTAGAAAGGAGGGATGAGATAGACGTTTCTTTTTTGTTTCGGTTTATATCCTTCATTTATTAAAATATATATAGCCAGACACCTGACACGAGTCATTTATTTTAAAACGGTTAAATAGGATTTCGACCCCAGATATCTAGTGGTCCTCTTACATAAATAGCTGCACCGTCCTTCCCTCGTTGTTTCGTGGCATTTTCACAAGCACTAGTAGCAGAATTTTCTTACTACTGTATTTGAATGGTAGTTACGCCACTGCACACCCAATTCCGGTGATGCAGTTATTGACTTTTTGCGTTTTTGTTGCTTCCCATGTTTGCTTTTTTTAATTCACAGAAGCATTTTTTTTACTGTGTTATTTTTTTATTTTTTTAACTACATTTATTTTATTGCATTATGTATTTGTTTTGTTTTATGTTATTTCATCACTGAGGTAATCTACTATACAGGTGTCTCAGAAGTCATGGTCATAAATCGACAGGGAGGTAGAACTGATCACATCTATCAAAAAAACCCGTATAATACATACGCCGGAAATGACTCGTTTCCGAGATAACGGGGCTTGTTCCCCAGGGTGACACAGGCATAGTCAGCCAACTTTCAGGGGCAGCGCACCACATGCTTAAAAAATGAAACCACACGTGACGGTGAAGACACGTTTAGGAACGAACCATTCCTTACAAAGTTATTGCTCACCCGTCCTAGACGAGGCTTCCACACATTACGATTGTAGGTCCCCCCCTCTCTGGCTAGGTAATTGCTAGAAACAAAGCAAAACGCCAAAATAAAAGTAGTAAGTTGAAATCGCCTAGACAGTGGCTTTGACCAATTCCCCACCTTTCGTGCCTCATGTAGACTGAATGCGTTGTTGCACATGCCTCACAGCCACGATGAAAAGAAAGTCAAACTTGGTTTGGTGGAAAAACGTAAAACTTCTCATCAATTTCTCTACTTGTGGAAAGAAAAGTCTTATCCCACTTAATTTCTTTAGTTTAGAGGAAAAGGATAAAACTTCCGATTAATTTCTTTACTGTGGAAAGAAAAGTCTTCTCCCACTTAATCTCTTTGGTTTAGAGGAAAAGAATAAAACTTCCGATTAATTTCTTTACTACACTATGGCAGTTAACTTCACCAACCAAGAGCTAGCTGACATGCATTACATGTACTGTCGGGCCGACGGTAATTCTGTAGAAGCAGCCAGGCAGTATGCTGTGAGCTATCCGAATCGAAGGCATCCGGACCGTCGTACGTTTATTCGGCTTCACCAACGTCTGTGTGAGTGCGGGTCATCTGAGGTAGCACCACGAGAAGGAAGGCCATGAACTGTTCGTACCCCTGAACTGGAAGAGTGGCTGTTACGGAGGGTGGATGACGATCTGGGAATCACCACAAGACGGATTGCTTTGGCAGAAAACATAGATCGTAATGCTGTCTGGAGGATCCCGCATGATGGACTGCTGCGCCCATATCATCTGCAGGGGGTGCAAGCCCTAGCTGAGAACGACTATCCGGCAAGGGTCGTGTGATGTCCTTGGCGGGGACACCTAAGCCCAGCGTGGGCACCAATGGTAATAACTCACAAGGACTACCAGAGTGTAGACAACAGCTGATATGACAGCGAACTTCCTGTTTACTTCTCTTTAAATGCAATTGTAACAGGAAGTCATCTGATGCAACTTAATACTATATACAATTATGGAATAGCCTATTAGTAGTTAAAGGGTTATCTAGGTAGGGTTAACATATACACATGAAATTGATGGCTGCCATTGTGGAGTACACAAGTGACGACTCCACAATGCAGCGAGCGAAAAAAAACAGAAAAAAAATAATCTATGCCTAGCTGGAAATAAATTATGATTACGAAGGCAAGATGTATTTTTTTAGTGCACTACCTATTTTTAAAGAAAGATACATAATTTTTCGCTTTCGAGGAAAAACTAAACACTATTTTTGAAAGCTGTTTTTACAAAATAAAGAACTGAAGGTGTACATGGTTAAGCAAAAAATTAAACATTACTAAACTGGCTGAAAACTTGCAAGTTTTAAATTTCTGTTTTGATTTCTGGAGCAATTTTACAATAAATTCAATTAAAATTTTCAGTGTTGTTTTAATTTTCGTAGCCTTTTTTTGGTTAATTTTCTTTTTGCAGCAACCATTTCTGCAGCTGAAACGCTACAGCGTTGCTGTGGAGGAACATCTGGCATCCAAGGATTCGGTGCCAAAGTTACTTTTGGTTAGGCTTCACCGGAGTGGAAATTGTGGCTCCAACAATTTTTTGTTCCGATGAGTGAAGAAATTCACATGAAAATACAAAAAAGATACAAAGAGGATAAAATCGTGAAATCAATTTTTCACACGAACAACAATATACACTTACATTTTTACCTAATTTTAAAGGTGGACATTTTTAAAACAAACAGAGCAGATTCTCTGCATGAATAACTAGGGATAAACCGTTTTAGCGTTACTCGCTACAGTTTAAAAAGAACTATCATCTAATTCATATGCACCGGATTACAACAAAAAAAACGAAGAAGTTGTAGCCAACTGGTAATTTTGCAAAAAAACTACAAATTGAGCTTGTCTGGAACTCTACGCAGTCTCTTTGAACGATGAGCATTTTGAAGCTGCGCTGCAATATCAACCTGTGTTGGTGATAGCACAACTTTGCGTTTATTGGGATTTGGTTTCGCTTTTTTGTTAGCATGACCTGGCTTCGGTGGTGATTGCTTAGCAGATGGTGACGTAGTAATCGATGGAGATTGTGACCTTTCTGACTTCGAATTTCCTTCAAGAGGGGCGCTGGTAGTAGCCAAACGTGATTGGTTATTTACGTTAGCAGACTCATCCACTTCGTGTGTGTGGGGTGATTTCGCTGGAGATTTCCTGCCACCTGGTGACTTGCGTGGCAAAGTCTCAGGTGATTTTCCAAGCTGTTGGATTGGTGGATTCGAGCCCTCAGTTACAGAAATTGACTTTCTGGATTGGCCAAGAGATCGAAGCTCAGGAACTACGTCAGCGGAACTTGGCTTTTCACGTTTCTTGCCGCCAAAAGATATGCGTTTGAAAATTGAGTGATGTTCTTCATTATTATGCATGGAGGAATTACTGCTTTTCGCCGTCGAAACAAGTGCGTTTGGTGGCTGTTCTGGATATTCTTTTTCAGAGGTATGTAACCTTAGCTGTTCGCGATGTTTGCGAATCGTATTACCGTTAGCATCAACGATAGTATAGGATTGATTGCTACATATTTGGTTAACAATACCAACTGACCATATCCTGTCAGTAGTCGTACTTAAGTCACGATACCAAACCTTATCACCTATTTGATACGTTTTCAACTCACGTTGATGGGTTCTATGTACTTGTTTTAATTGTTTACTACGAACGGCTGCAATAGGATCAGGGAACAATAAATCCAGTCGAGACTTTAATTCTCGGTTAAAATATAATTTTCCGGGTGTTGCTTGCGTGGTAGCGGAGATAGTGATTCGTGCTGATAACAAGTAAGAACTTATACTCTCTTGAATAGTAGACCCCTGTCGCCGCGCGGCCTTGTAGACTCTCTTGAAATTACGGACGTATACCTCAGCCAAACCGTTGGTCCAAGGCGCAAAACTTGGCCCGGTCATGTGCCTAATTCCATTGGATTTTAACCAATTTTAGAATTCTAGGGGACATAAATTGGGCAGCATTGTCCGTAACTAAGCTGTCCATTAAACTATATAAAGCTATATGATTGTTTAAAACGTCAATGACACGCGCGGACGTTGTTGATTTATGCAAAAAAGGAATTTTTGAATGTGCGTCTACTAGAATGAAAAACATGTAATTAACCATCGGCCCGAGAAAATCCGCGTGTAAGCGATTATTCGGTTTTAGTGGATATTCCCACGTATGCTTAGGACCTGACGTTTGAGTATCATTATTCTCTTGACAATTTTGAGATGATTTCATTTTATTTTCAATGTCAGAGTCAATCTTAGGCCACCGGACCTTTTGTCTAGCTAAACTTTTCAATTTAACTATGCCTAAGTGAGCACTGTGTAGATCTTTCAAGATTTGTCTCCGCAAGGCCACTGGCACCAGGACTCTATTTACCCCAAAATAAGGTTTCGTTTTCGACCGAGATTTCAGCACAACGTGTGAAGTACGGCAACAGAACGGGAATTTCGCATTTGTCAAGCCAGCCATGGTTCACATAACGATAAACTTTTGAAAGGATTTTATCACGTTTACTTTCAAGAACGAGTGTCTCGTTTAAAACTGGAAGATTAGAAATAGTTTCTAAAGCAAGAATATTGTACTGCTCTTCTGCTTTCTCGAATTCCTCGGTATTTGGATTGGGGAGGGGAAGGCGCGATAACGCGTCTGCCGTCAAATTAAGTTTACCGGGAATGTGTTCGAATTCGTAATCGTAAGCATTAAGCATCACTGCCCAACGCTGAACCCTGGCACTGCTATCTGCGGTATTCCTTTTTTAGGGCAAAAAATTCAAACTAAAGCTTTCTGATCAGACTGCAGTATGAATCGCTGACCATAAACGTATTCATGAAACCGTTTCACTCCCCAAGCCACGCTGAGTGCTTCCCGATCAAAATGCGAGTAACCCCTTTCCGCTTGAGTGAGCTTACGTGAAGCGAAAGCTATCGGCCGTGATTCACCGTTTTTCATAACATGCATAAGGCACGCGCCGACTCCGTAGGGTGAACTGTCACAAACGAGTTTGAGCTTTAATTTCGGATCGTAAGAACCAGAATTTTTGATTTAAGAAATAATTCTTTTACTTTACTCATGGCTCGGTCGCATTCTGCCCCCCAAACCCACTTCACACTTGGGCTTAAAAAACGTGTTACTAGTGACAGAATATGAGCGAGATTTGGTAGATATTTTGAGTAATGGTTTACAAAACCCAAAAAGCTCTGTAGCTCTTGAATACATGTTGGGTTAGGAGCGTTTGTGACTGCTTCGATAACCTCTGGGAGTGTATGCAGGCCTTCTGCATTTATCATGTGGCCTAAGTATTTTAATTCAGGCCGTGACAGTTTGCTCTTCTTGATCTTAAGTTTGGCTCCTGCATCTTGTAAAGCATTTAACAGTTTATTTAACGATTCGTCATGCTCCCCCCCCCCCCCTTCCCGCTCACCAGGATGTAATCATAAAACGGGAGACATTTAGGGATTTTACTGGTGACTAAATTCCAGGGCTGGACGCTAGGACCAGGTGTACGCGAAGCCATCTAAACGAACCCAGGGGTGTACTTATTGTCAAAGCTTCTTGTGACTCTTTGTCGAGTTCAATTTGCAGAAATGCATCCTTAAGATCGATAAGGGAAAAAGTGTCACTGCCTGCTAATTCACTGAATAATTCTGCGGCCGTGGGAACTGGATAGTGGTCGACTTCGAGTTGAGGGTTCACGGT